>JARQOD010003500.1:0-64059 GCA_033576555.1 Oophaga sylvatica | reverse complement strand
AGGAGTTGGATAAAGAAAATGTGCAGTAGGGGAAATATAAGCAACTTTCCCTGACATTGCATCTTCTCTCACTGGACATATGTCACATGAGTCCGGATTCTTTGGAGCTTTTGCAGGCGCAGTTAGAAGAATATAAGGAAAAAGCTCGCAAGGAGATGAGTGACTCTCAAAAGCAAGCCAGGGAAAAAGCGGCTGAAGCAGAGAGGCTACAGATAAATGTCAACAGGCTGCAGGAAGAGGTACTGCGCTGCCAGTCTACAATTGTGGATGTATGTCAGCAAGGGGTGCACATAATAATGTAATGTTTAAATGTATCCTCAGGTGCAGCGTCTGAAGCTAGCACATCAAGAGAGCCAGGCAGAGAAGGAGACCGCAGTGCTGGACAAGGAGCTGGTCAGTCAGAGGCTCCAGAACCTAGAACAGGATATCGAATCCAAGAAACAAGTCCAAGATGACCGTTCCC
Organism: Oophaga sylvatica; assembly: GCA_033576555.1. NCBI lineage: Eukaryota > Metazoa > Chordata > Amphibia > Anura > Dendrobatidae > Oophaga > Oophaga sylvatica. Next base: position 63,596 of record JARQOD010003500.1, on the reverse strand, counting down.
GACAGGTGAAAGTGCTGGAGGTGAGTGTGAGGGGGTAATGTGGTTAGGACTGGAAATATTTCTGGAGAGGATTGTGCTGACCTTGTGGGAGATCATAGGCTAATGTTACATTGTGTGAAGAGCCGTGTCCCCCAGCAGCACAAAGTGTCTCAGCTGGGTTTAGTTGCATCCAGAATTAGGATTGTTTGGCTCTCCTATATAAACTGTAACGTAACTTTATAAGCTAGATTTTAGCTACACTTTGAAGTTGAGTAACAAAAGAACTGGCCACTTACAAATTTCATAGCAGTAACTGTACAATTAACCATTTTGAATAGCAATATCGTGTGATCCTTTCACGTAGTATTTCCTGCCGGTGCAGTGGCCATTCAGTAGGCACTGACACTAAAAGAATTTTTTGAAAAAAAATTCTACAAAAAACATTAGAAAATCACTGAGAAAAGAGACAGAGATGCTTACCTGCCTATGGCTCAAAACAACTGCACAAATACAGAGCCCAGTGGGCCCATATGGCTTTGTATTTGTGGCCGCTGTTCACACAGGATGCATTTGGGAGGCACTGGGGGGCCCACCTGATCTAAAAGTATGGGCGTTTGTAATAGGCTGTAAGCCGGATGCTCTGCATTACTTGTGTGAATTATGCCGCAGACAGATTGCAATCTTTTTTGTGTGCACTAGTATACTGAACAATCACCACCTCCATGGCTTGGTAGGCTGAGAGTGATTGTTATATTGGTATGTGTATGCACCTGTGTTGTTGCCATAATTAGTTGGGTCCACTGCACCCTTATAGTGCAATTGTTTTGAGCCATAGGCAGGTAAGCATCTCTGCCTCTTTTCTCAGTGATTTGCCATTCAGTAGGCCCTGGTACATAGGGACTAGTACTCCCAGATCTGGCCTTGTGATTGTGATGACACCACTCTATAGAACAGTGTTTTTATGCACAGGACAAAATGAAGCGTCTGGAGGTGGAGCTCGATGAGGAGAAGAATTCTGTAGAGCTCCTCACTGACCGTGTTAAGCGCAGCCGGGACCAGGTAATGCTGCCGCAGTACAAAATGTAAAACGCATGTAGAATTGCACCAAACCTGAGCCATGTGGTGTCCAAATTTGCACGTATGCCATGACAGGAAGTCCCCCAATCCTCCAAATACGCCAAGAAGTAACATCAGGTGGTGTCAGCATCCAAAACACAACTAGTTCCTTTATTCTTCCGTCACAAATATAATGGAGATGGCAACATTTCAACTCAAGCAAATAGATAGGTCTTTATCCTGTGTGCTGACAATTGAACTACAACCACACCATATCCTCTCCGTACACCCAGCACAACTTTTACATCTGTTAATCCAGAATTACCTTGTAACGTGAGATCTCGCCAACTGGTCAGATACCAGATTCAGCTCATCAGGTTTATTTCTAGATTTGTAACTATCTATTAGCAATTTGCATATTAAACCTATATGCTAGATGGTCCCGGGGAAGGGACAAATAAATTAGGTGCTTACATTGCTATATGTTACCCAGGGAGGGCAAGAATTGGGCTGTGGAGGAAAACATCACCATGAAGGGGCAAGTGGTAGGCTGTGAAGAGTAGGGTGACACCCATGAGGGACAAGGTGTAGGCTGCAGAGGAAGAGTAATTGATAGAAGACTGCACAACTTTTCTCTGCCTTATTCTTTTTCTCCTGGCAATTCTTCCTTTCCTGCTGGTGATGCTTCATTTGTCCCATGTCAACAGGTGGAGCAGTTACGATCAGAGCTGATGCAGGAGAGGACCAAGCGCCAAGACCTGGAGTGTGATAAGATCTCCCTGGAGAGACAGGTGGGGGCTTTAGCTGTAGCGGCTGTGCATGTGAACTTTCTAGACCTGAAAGGTTAGCACTTCACTTACAAATTGCAGCAGTGTTCAGGAAATATGACTACAGTCATGAATGCAGAAATCTGTTGCAAGTACTGTCTCATCACCTCTTCAGGTGGTATTATGTCCGGAAGTGAGAAATCTCATATCCACGTAATATGTGGACAGAGTCATGCGATAAGTCACTGCTCCTGGGGTATTATTCCCCATACTATAATATTAGAAGTCAGTGACCATTAAAGTACAGTTAGAACAAATGTCATTTTGCCAGACATGGTAATTGTTCATTTTGTCCTTTTTGTGGAATGGCGCCCATGTGATCAGATTACTTTGCTTTTGTAGTGAGATATAATTGCCCACATTTGTCTTTCAGAATAAAGATTTGAAGAACCGTCTGTCAGGAATGGAGGGGCAACAGAAACCCAGCTCCAGTGTATCCCAGCTGGAGGCTAAACTGCAAGAGGTCCAAGAGCGTTTGCAGCAGGAGGGGAGGTACTGGCATCTCCAGATTGATATGCTTGGATGAGTAATGGAAGGAGTCTCCTCCTTATCAGCACAGTGTGAATCCCTTTAGTTCCTGATACACAAGGTTATGGTAGAAATCATTTGATTTGCTGCCATTTATGGGGCAGCACGGTGGCTCAGTGGATAGCACTGCAGCCTTGCAGCGCTGGAGTCCTGGGTTTGAATCCCAGCAAGGACAACATCTGCAAGGAGTTTGTATGTTCTCCCCGTGTTTGCGTTGGTTTCCTCCGGGTACTCCGGTTTCCTCCCACACTCCAAAAACATACTGATGATAATGTGTGCAAAACTGTTAAGTGCTGCGGAATATGTTAGCGCTATATAAAAATAAAGATTATTATTATGTGAGCCTTTTTCCCCAGGGAGAAGAACATGATACTATCCTCAAACCGTAAGCTGGAGAGGAAGCTGAAAGAGCTGAACATTCAACTGGAGGACGAGAGACTCCAAGTCAATGACCAGAAGGACCAGGCAGGACACACATCCATACTAAGTGACCATAACATTATGCGCTCTCTCACCACAACTGAGTAATAATACTTATATTATGTTTTGTCTTCTCAGCTCAACTTGAAGGTGAAGGCTCTGAAGAGACAGGTGGATGAGGCTGAAGAGGAGATCGAACGTCTGGAGGGGCTGAAGAAAAAAGCTCAACGAGAGCTAGAAGAACAGCATGAGATTAATGAGCAGCTCCAGAGTCGCCTAAAATCCATGGAGAAAGAGTCCCGGTAAGAACCACACACATCCTAGCTTCTCTGCCACTTAACCCCTTTCTGCCATCAGACGTACTATTCCGTCCATGTGCCCTGGGACTTAATTCCCAAGGACAGAATAGTACGTCATATGCGATCAGCTGCACTCCCAGGTGGAGTGCAGCTGATCGCGGCCGGGTGTCAGCTGATTATCACAGCTGACACCCGGCACTATGTGCCAAGAGCGGTCATGGACCGTTCCCGGCACATTAACTCCCGGCACGCTGCGATCAAACATGATCACAGTGTTCCGGCGGTATATGGAAGCATCGCGCAGGGACGGGGCTCCCTGCGTGCTTCCCTGAGACCCTCAGAGCAGCGCGATGTGATCGCGCTGTTCCGAGGTCCTCCTCCCTGCAGGACCCCGGATCCAAGATGGCCGCGGGGTCCTTCCGCGTCCTGCAGGGAGGCGGCTTCCTCAGTGCCTGCTGAGGGCAGGCGCTGAGAAAGCCTGCTGCACTGCCTGTGAGATCGCCGATCTGACACAGTGCTGTGCATAGTGACAGATCGGTGATCTGACACTAAACAGTGATGTCCCACCCTGGGACAAAGTAAAAAAAAAAATAACGTGTAAAAAAAAAAAAAAAAAAAAAAAAAACTAAATAAAGAAAAAAAAAAATATTCCCCAATAAATTCATTTCTATGTAAATAAAGAAAAAACAATAAAATTACACATATTTAGTATCGCTGTGTCCGTAACGACGCGCCCTATAAAACTGTCCCACTAGTAAACCCCTTTAGTGAACCCCTTAAAGAAACAAGGCAAAAAACAATGATTTATCATCATACCGCCCAACAAAAAGTGGAATAACGCGATCAAAAAGACAGATATAAATAAATATGGTACCGCTGAAAACGTCATCTTGTCCCGCAAAAACGAGCCGCCACACAGCATCAGCGAAAAAATAAAGTTATAGCTCGCAGAATAAAGCGATGCAAAATAATTATTATATATAATTGTTTTTATTGTATAAAAGCGCCAAAACATAAAATGATATAAATGAGGTATCGCTGTAATCGTACTGACCCGAAGAATAAAACTGCTTTATCAATTTTACCACACGCAGAACGGTATAAACGCCTCCCCCAAAAGAAATTCATAAATTGCTGGTTTTTGTTCATTCTGCCTTCCAAAAATCGTAATAAAAAGCGATCAAAAAATGTCATGTGCCCGAAAATGGTACTAATAAAAATGTCAACTGGTCCCGCAAAAAATAAGACCTCACTGACTGTGGGCCAAAATAAGAAAAATTATAGCTCTCAAAATGTGATGATGCAAAAACTATTTTTTGCAATAAAAAGCTTCTTTCAGCAGCAGATGAAGGAAGGGAGACACAGTCATTACTAGTGGGTAGGCGGAGCCCACATAGGATAGACACACCTCAGATTAAAAAAGTGTTGACCGGCCCCTCCAGCATATAGGGCTCCTCCTACTCCAGCTCTCCAGTCTAAAATTTGAGGTCACATAGGATAGTCGCTGCTGGAAGCAGCTCCTCAGAAGACTTATTTTTTTTATTTTAGTCGGACAGAGACTTGGACCGCCAGTGGTCTGGAGGTCTACGGGGTCTCAGCGCTGCTGGACCCCCACCTCTCCCTTGGCGGATCTGTATTACCCTGTAAGGTGGTCCCTGCAGAACCCTGCCGGCCCTGGGGGATGAGGATTGCTTCACTGGCGGGGACGCAAACCACGCTTCTGGGGTCACTGCGTTCCCCGCCCTGGGGGGAAGCTACGGGCACAGCGCCACAAATCTCTGAGGGGTCCCTGTGGCGCTCAGCTGGGTGAGTACTCCACATTTTAATGTGTTTTGAGTGCTTCAGCGGCCGCTGCGGCAGCCGCTGCTACATGTATTCATGTGTGGTGATTGTGTACTTTTGTCCGCAGGTGGATACCTGCAGGACATGGGAGCGGGAGCAGAGTGATTCACGCGCTTTTTTTTGAACCGGCGGGGGCGTGGCTTCCCGCCTTTTTTCTCTTCCGGGTCATTGAAAGAGCTTCTTTCCTCAGCGCGGCGGCCATTACTGAAGGCTTTCTCGGGCTCCTCACTCGCCGCTCCCCCCGACCGACCGAAAGGAAGTGTCACGCTGTCTAATGATATGTATACAATGTCAGTAAACTATTAATACAGGAACAACACTCTATACAACAACTAGTATAGCAACATCAGCATGTAAGTATAGAATAGATTTACCTGACACGATATCTGCTGAACTCAGGGTTAATCTTGAGGACTTGATGAGCTGAAACAGGAAAGAGGTGGACCGGGATCTAACCTGACCCTAAACTGGGGTCCTAACTAATCCCTCACCTTGGAGGTACTGATAATGGTTCAGAGGTCCAAGTCACCAACCTAACCCTGTCTCCTATCAGACCCTGAACCCTGTAATCAGTCCTAAGAAGGATCCTGACTACCACCAAAGGGATATGGGCTGATCTTAGCTAAATACACAGATTAGACATATAAGACAGACAGGATAACACTCGCTTGCATACACACTCAAACACCAAAGGAACATAAATGGTCTGGGAAATAAACTCTAACCAAGTTGAGCTTAGAACAACTAAGGAGCTCACAACTAAAGTCTATACAGATTCATTCCTATCTGTGGTCTGCATGAAGGTTTCACTGGCAACTCCCCAAGCAGACAACCAGGAATTTAAAGGAAACCAATCAACAAATAATCAATTGCAGCCGGGAGAAACTGCACCCAGTCCCAGCACCGAGCACAGACAGAATTAACTCCTAGCTGCCAAACACAAAGAAACAGCAGCTCAGCTGTGAGAAGTCAAAATGTGCAACCGCGACGATCTTCGTGGCAATGCACACATGACAGGAAGTCACTACACCGCGGCCAGCTGGGTGAGTCACTTCTACCTGTCAGGGCAGAAGCTTGACCCCCTCACACCCACAGCGCAGGAGGTACTGTCACACGGAACGCTCCCGCTACGATCACAAAAGCGTCGCTTAGTTTTTTGTTCGTTTTTTTTTGTCGCTAGTAGCTGCCACAGTGGGCGATCTCATTGACGACGCATAAGTGGTTAGCGATCTCCTTAGCGACTTTGGCGTCATTGCGATGTACAATTCAGCGCAATATGTTAGCGATCTCGTTGGCGTTCTTTTTTTTTTTAGTGTGGCATACCTTTGAAACACTGTCCTGCTGCTATTACCTCATATGAGGCACCTGGGGCTCGCACACCCTTTTCATTACACAAGGGTTGTGGGGAGTCTGCGACATTAACCCCTTCTTTGGCGGTTAACCCTTTATTGGGAGACAGCTGGGGTAGCTCTCTCTTTAAGAGCTTAACCCTTCAGCGTACGTTTTGCCTTTGAAAACCACACTGTTCTAGTTGCTGACAGGTTTTTGTCCTGCCATATACTGTGTGAGGGCATGTCTGATCAGGGTCCAGGAGGTGCAGACCGTCTCCCAGATCCGCTACAGGATCAGTCTCGCGTTTCTGACACACAGACCTCGACGGCATCAAGCGCAGCGGTCGGAGGTGTCAGTGATGACAAAATGGAGGCCCTCACTCGTTCTATTAATGGCCTTTCTGACCTTTTAGGTTATTGGGTGTCAGCTAGATCCTCTCATGGTAGGAAGCGACACAGGCCGGTGCCTTCTTCCCCGCTTAGCGACTCGGAGATTTCGGGCATGGAGGGTTCCCCTTCAAGCTCGGATAGGGAAGTGTCCGATTCGGATAAAGAGAATCGGCAGGGACACTCTGCCTCTCTTTTGAGCCGTACAGAGGCTTTTATTGGAGCCATGAGGGAGGCGTTACAGTGACTGGAGGAGGTAACTAGACGTCCTGGTAAGTCGGCTCGGATGTTTCAGGAGTCGCATAGGTCACGATCAGCCTTACCATCTCTGGACGAGCTTAATGAGGCAGTGGAGAAGGAACGCCTATGTCCAGATAAACGTTTTCAGGGGACAACGGTTTTTTGAGACGCTATATCCGTGTACGACGGAGTTGATTGATAATTGGATTCCTTCTCCTGAAGTGGATGTCCCTTTATCCCAGCTTAGCAAAACCTCATTACTTCCTGTTAAAGGGAAGGCGAGTCTGCAGGATCTGCTGGACAGAAAAACGGAGATGGCAGCAAAATCCATCTACGAGGCCGCGGGTCATGGATTCAGAGCAGTGCTAGGATCCATGTGTGCTTGTAAAGCTTCCCTGAGCTGGTTAGACCGTCTACGGACGGCGTGGCAGGATGGATCCCCACTATCCGAGGTAGAGGGGCTTTTCAAGTCATTGGAGGATGCAGCACGATATGGCAGTGATGCAGGTTTGGACACTGCCTCACTGCTGTCCAGGGCACAATCCTCGGCGATCACAGTCAGGAGAGCTCTGTGGCTTAGACAGTGGACCGGAGACGCGGTTTCCAAGCAAGGTTTGCTTTCTTTGGCTTACAAGGGTGGTCAGCTATTTGGATCTGACCTCACGGAGCTGATTGCCAAGGCAAAGGCAAAAGAAACGGCTTTACCGCAGCGAAGAGCTGTGTCTTCTGCGGCTGGCAGGCATAGTGCCGGTACTAGTCGGCAGTCCTTTCGGTCCAGGGGACGTTTCGGTCAGCCCTCTTGGGGATCGGGGCGTCCCTCTTTTTCGGGAAAAAAGAACGTTCAGAAATCCCGCACTTCCTGGAAACAGAGCTTCCGCCAAGACAAGCGGGAAGCTGACAAAAAGCCCGCTAAGACGGACTGACGCCAGGGCCTCACTCGAGGGCTCTCGAGTGGGAGGTCGCCTGCTCCAATTCGAACCGATTTGGGTTTTCCGCGTGTCGGACGTCTGGGTGACGCGGGTTGTGTCGGAAGGCTATTTCATAGAGTTTCTTTCTCGACCCCCAGACAGTTTTTGCCAATCCCACATTCCGTCAGAGCCCGAGCTATATGCCGCTCTACTGCGGGAAGTCGATTCCCTTCTACAGAAGGGTGTGGTGGTACCAGTTCCACCGGAGGACCGGGGAAGAGGGTTTTATTCCAACCTCTTTGTGGTCCCCAAAAAGGAGGGCAAATTTCGCTCCATTCTAGATCTCAAAAGATTGAATCGGCATGTCCGCTCCCGAAAATTCCGCATGGAGTCACTTCGCTCCGTTGTGGCGGCCTTGTCGCAGAACGATTTTTTTGTGTCAATCGACATTCGCGACGCTTATTTGCATGTCCCCATCGGAAGGGCCCACCAACGCTTCCTTTGTTTTGCCATAGGCCAGGACCATTACCAGTTTGTGGCTCTGCCATTCGGGTTGGCCTCAGCACCCAGAGTTTTTACAAAAATTCTGGCTCCTCTTATGGCGATTCTGCGAAGACAGGGGGTTACGATTCTTCCCTATCTGGACGACCTTTTGATTGTGGCGTCCTCAAGGGAGGAGGCGGTGACGGCTCGCAATCTATCCCTTCAGCTCCTGGAGGACTTCGGGTGGCTGGTCAATTGGGAGAAGTCGTCTCTGGAACCGTCACAGTCAATCCTGTTTTTGGGAATGCATTTAGACACGATACGAGCTGTGGTGTCTCTGCCTCCAGACAAACAAGCGAGTCTTCTTCGTCATGTACAGGTTATGAAGTCTGCGACAGCAATGTCCCTTCGAAGGTGTATGCGCCTTCTGGGTTTGATGGTGGCGTCAATGGAAGCAATTCCGTTTGCCCAATTTCATTCCAGGGTTCTCCAAATGTTCATCTTGAACCGTTGGGATCGATCGCAGTTTTCACTGGATTGCAGTGTCATCATCTCCCACAGGGTGAGAGAGTCTCTAGAATGGTGGTTACGCCCGGAAGCATTATCCCCGGGGAAGTCCTTCCTTCCTCCGAGGTGGTCGATCATAACCACCGATGCCAGCCTGACGGGCTAGGGGGGTGTTTGGAACGATCTCTGGATTCAGGGAGTATGGTCGTTGGAAGAGTCTGTCCTGCCGATCAACATCCTGGAATTGAGGGCAGTTTTACTTTGCCTCCAACACTGGACGGTCCCTTTAAGCGGTCTACCAGTCCGAGTGCAGACAGACAACGCGACGGCGGTCGCGTATATCAACCATCAAGGTGGGACAAGGAGCTTCAGGCTCATGATGGAAGTGTCTCGAATTCTGGTATGGGCCGAGGCCAGAGTGCCAGCCATCTCTGCGATTCACATTCCAGGAGTTCAGAATATCGCAGCGGACTTCCTCAGTCGCGAGAGAAGATGGATCCCGGAGAATGGAGTCTTCATCCGGAAATTTTTGCACTGCTGTGCTCCCGTTGGGGAACTCCCCAAGTGGATTTGATGGCATCCAGGTTCAATGCCAAGTTACCGACGTTCATGTCCAGGTACAAGGGCTCGAACGCTGTGGCAGTGGATGCTCTGGTGGCTCCTTGGGACCAATTCGAGCTAATCTATGTGTTGCCGCCGATATCCTTACTTCCTCTGGTGTTGCGTCGGATCAGACTGGAGAGAGTCCCGGCTATGTTGATAGCCCCAGATTGGCCAAGGAGAACGTGGTTCTCGACACTGGTGTCGCTTCTGGCAGCGCCTCCACTTCCACTTCCTCTTCGCCCGGACCTGTTAACCCAAGGGCCCGTTCGTCACCTGGACCTGAAGTCTCTGCGTTTGACGGCGTGGCTCTTGAGACCGAAATCTTGACCCGTCAAGGTTTTTCAGCCGAAGTCATTGCCACTCTGCGAGCTGCCAGAGGTCCGGCTACTACTAAGATTTATCACAAGACTTGGGAAGCCTTCTTCTCGTGGTGTTCGGGTTCTTCTAAGAACCCGAGGATTTTTTCCATTCCCAATTTGTTGGCCTTTTTGCAGTACGGGCTGGACAAGGGTTTGGCAGTTAGCACTCTGAAAGGACAGGTTTCTGCTCTGTCCTTGCTGTTTCGGAAGACTATCGCCTCGCGTAGGGACGTACGTTCCTTTTTTCGCGGGGTAACCCGTCAATTTCCGCCGCGGAAGGCGCCTGTGTCTCCTTGGCGGCTCAATCTTGTCTTGGAGGCTCTTCAACATGGACCTTTTGAGCCTATGGACTCTGTTAATATTTCCTTTCTCTCTTGGAAGGTTGCCTTCCTAGTGGCGGTCACTTCTTTGAGAAGGGTTTCTGAGTTGGCGGCTCTTTCTTGCTCGCCTCCTTTTCTGGAGTTTCTCCCAGATCGCGTAGTGCTTTGCACACGGGGCGACTTTCTACCTAAGGTGGTGTCACAATTTCATGTTAACCAGGATATTGTGTTGCCCTCGCTCTGTCCAGAGCCAAGGAATGCGAAGGAACGGGCCTTGCACACATTGGATTTGGTGCGGGCTTTGAAGTTCTATTTGTCTATTACTCAAAGTTTTCGGAAGTCGGATTCTCTGTTTGTGATTCCAGCAGGTCGTCGACGTGGGCAACGAGCTTCCAAGGATTCTATAGCTCGTTGGATTCGGTCGGCCATTTTAGAGGCTTACCGACTTAAGGGCGAACCTTGCCCGATTAAGATTCGAGCTCACTCCACAAGGGCTGTGGGTTCATCGTGGGCTTTCCATCAAGGAGCCTCGGCAGCTCAGCTCTGCCGGGCGGCGACCTGGCGCTCCGTCCACACATTTACAAAATTTTATAAGGTGGACGTCAGTGCTTCCGCTGATGCGGCCTTAGGACGTAGGGTCCTGCAGGCGGCTGTAGTTTAAAGTTCTTGTGAACTTGTAGTTAGCGCTAGTTGCGCATTTATTTAGCTTGTTGGGTATCTGCCTCTTTTGGTTTTTTGCCCACCTTATTTTTGGACTGCTTTGGGACGTCCCACTAGTAATGACTGTGTCTCCCTTCCTTCATCTGCTGCTGAAACACGGATTTTGGTAAGAACTTACCTGTAAAATCCTTTTCAGCGAAGAAGGAAGGGAGACACACATCCCTCCCATGGCAGAAGTGTGTTGTTGTGTTTTCAGATGCGGCGTGACCCTTCTCTGATAGCGATTATCTGGGCTGAGGTCGGCGCGCTAAGGCTCTGTTCCAGCATTGCCAGCTCATCGCAGTGGTCAGGTTCAGTGAGTAGTACCTGAGACTGTGTGGTTTTTTCTGTTATATGCATAACCTGTCCCCTTGTTTTTTCTCTCTGAAATCCTTCAGAAGGGGTTATGTTGCTCCGCTGGTGATATTTACTCTTCCTTAGCTTGGGTACGACTGGAGAGCTGGAGTAGGAGGAGCCCTATATGCTGGAGGGGCCGGTCAACACTTTTTTAATCTGAGGTGTGTCTATCCTATGTGGGCTCCGCCTACCCACTAGTAATGACTGTGTCTCCCTTCCTTCTTCGCTGAAAAGGATTTTACAGGTAAGTTCTTACCAAAATCCGTGTTTTAGCATGTGATCGCTGCCAAACATAAAAACCCGCTATAAAAAGTAAATCAAACCCCCTTTATCACCCCCTTAGTTAGGGAAAAATAATACAATTTAAAAAATTTATTTATTTCCATTTTCCCATTAGGGTTAGGGTTGGGGTTATGGTTAGGGTTGGCATTAGGTGTAGGGTTGGCATTAGGGTTAGGGGTGTGTTGGGGTTAGTGTTGGAGTTAGAATTGGGGGGTTTCCACTGTTTAGGCACATCAGGGGCTCTCCAAACATGACATGGCATCTGATCTCTCAATTCCAGCCTATTCTGCATTGAAAAAGTCAAACGGTGCTCCTTCCCTTCTGAGAGCTCTGCCATGCGCCCAAACATATGGGCTATCAGCGTACTCAGGACAAATTGCACAATAATTCTTGGGGTCCAATTTTTTCTGTTACCCTTGGTAAAATAAAAAAACTGGGGACTAAAAGATCATGCTTGTGGAAAAAAATGATTTTTTTATTTTCACACCCGGGCGTTATAAACTTGTGTGAAGCACTTGGGGGGTTCAAAGTGCTCACCACACATCTAGATAAGTTCCTTTGAGGGTCTAATTTCCAAAATGGGGTCACTTGTGGGCGGTTTCCACTGTTTAGGCACATCAGGGGCTCTCCAAACCCGACATGGTGTCCAGCCAATTTTGCGTTGAAAAAGTAAAACGTCGCTCCTTCCCTTCCGAGCTCTGCCATGCACCCAAACAGTGGTTTACCCCCACATATTGGGTATCAGCGTACTCAGGACAAATTGCACTAACTTTTGAGGTCTTGTTACCCTTGCGAAAATAAAAATTGGATGAAAAGATCATTTTTGTGGAAAAAATGATTTTTTAATTTTACGGCTCTACGTTATAAACTTGTGTGAAGCACTTGGGGGTTCAAAGTGCTCACCACAGATCTATAGAAGTTCCTTAGGGGGTCTAGTTTCTAAAATGGGGTCACTTGTGGGGGGTTCCCACTGTTTAGGCACATCAGGGGCTATCCAAATGCGACATGGCGTCCAATCTCGATTCCAGCCAATTTTGGGTTGAAAAAGTCAATTGGCGCTCCTTCCCTTTCGAGCTCTGCCGTGCGCCCAAACAGTGGTCCCCCCCCCACTCCGGACAAATTGGACAACAACTTTTGGGGTCCAATTCCTCCTGTTACCCTTGGGAAAATAAAAAATTGGTGACTTAAATATAATTTTTGTGGGGAAAAAAAAATAGGATTTTTTATTTTCATGCCCGGGCATTATAAACTTGTGTGAAGCACTTGGGGGTTCAAAGTGCTCACCACAGATCTATATAAGTTCCTTAGGGGGTCTAGTTTCCAAAATGGGGTCACTTGTGGGGAGTTTCCACTGTTTAGGCACATCAGGGGCTCTGCAAACTGAACATGACACCCATCAAAGTCTGCATTCCAAAACATCATTACTTCCTTTCCGACCCCTGCCGTGCACCCAAACAGTTTTTCCCCCTACATATGCGGTATCTGCGTACTCAGGAAAAATTGGACTACAACTTGTGTGGTCCAATTTCCTTGGGAAAAATCAAAAGTTGGGGACTAACTAAAAAATCTTTTGTGGAAATGTTTTTTTTTTTTTTCACATCCAGTCATTATAAACTTTAGTGAAACACTTGGGGGTTCAACGTTCTCACAACAGATCTAGATAAGTTCCTTGGGGGTCCAGTTTCCAAAATGATGGCACTTGTGCGGAGTTTCCACTGTTTAGGCACATCAGGGGCTCCAAACGCGACATGGCGTCCAGTCTCAATTCCAGCCAATTTTGGTTTGAAAAAGTCAAATGGCGCTTCTTCCCTTCCGAGCCCTGCCGTGCGCCCAGACAGTGGTTTTCCCCCACATATGGGGTATCGGCGTACTCAGGATAAATTGCACAACTTTTTCTGTCCATTTTCTCTTTTTACCCTTGTTAAAATAAAAAAATTGTTTGTAAAAGATCATTTTTGTGACTAAAAGTTAAATGTTCATTTTTTCCTTCCACGTTGCTTCAGCTCCTGTGAAGCACCTGAAGGGTTAATAAACTTCATGAATGTGGTTTTGAGTACCTTGATGGGTGCAGTTTTTAGAATGGTATCACTTTTGGGTATTTTCTGCCATATAGACCCTCAAATTGACTTCAAATGTGAGATGGTCCCTAAAAAAATGAATTTGTACAATTTGTTGTAAAAATGAGAAATCGCTGGTCAACTTTTAACCCTTATAACTTCGTAGCAAAAAAAAATTTTGGTTACAAAATTGTGCTGATGTAAAGTAAATATGTGGGAAATGTTATTTATTAACTATTTTGTGTGACATATGTCTCTGTTTAAAGGGAATAAAAATTCAAAGTTTGAAAATTGCAAAATTTTTCAAATTTTCAACATATTTCCATTTTTTCATAAATAAACGCAATTTATTTCAAAGAAATTTTACCACTATCATGAAGTACAATATGTCCCAAGAAAACATTCTCAGAATCGCAAAGATTCGTTGAAGCGTTCCAGAGTTATAGCCTCATAAAGAGACAGTGGTCAGAATTGTAAAAATTGGCCCGGTCATTAACGTGCAAACCACCCTTGGGGGTTAAGGGGTTAAAGTGACCCTATATAAGCAGGATTGTGCTCAGTGACTACAGGCAGTGTCAGGTCGGCGCCATTATACTGAGTACATTGATACCTGGTGAAGAAATCCGTCTTGTGGTTGTTGTGTAATCTGTATTTTCAGTTTTAAGTTAATGATATGCTCATGATCCAGGGTGGCCTGTGGGGGGTCTTCATGTGGTGCTCTGATTATATTCATCTACAGTTGTGCTCAAAAGTTTACATACCCCTGCAAAATGTTTGCTTTCTTGGCCTTTTTTCTGAGAATATGAATTATTACGCCAAACCTTTTTCTCCACTCATGGTTAGTGTTGGGTGAAGCCATTTATTGTCATACTAGTGTGTTTTCTCTTTTTAAATCATAATGAAAACCCAAAACATCCAAATGACCCTGATCAAAAGTTCACAAACCCTGGTGATTTTGGCCTGATAACATGCACAGAAGTTGACCCAAATGGGTTTGAATTGTTACTAAAGGTAATATCCTCACCTGTGACTGTTTACTTGTAATCCGTGTGTGTTCATAAAAGCTGAGTGAGTTTCTGGGATCCAGACAGACTCTTGCATCTTTCATTCAGCCACTGACGTTTCTGGATTGTGAGTCATGGAGAAAGCAAAAGAATTGTCAACTGATGTATGGGAAAAGGTAGTTGAACTGTATAAAAAGGGGAAAAGGTAGTTGAACTGTATAAAACAGGAAAAGGATACAAAAAGATATCCAAGGAATTGATAATGCCAGTCAGCAGCATTCAAACTGTGATTAACAAATGCAAAATCAGGGGCTCTGTAAAAACAAAACCACGGTAGACCAACAAAAATTTTGTCCACAACTACCAGGAAAATTGTTCGGGATGAAAAGAAAAACACAAATAACATCAGCTGAAATACTGGACTCTCTGAAAACTAGCAGTGTGTCTGATTCAAGATGCATAATAAGGAGGCACTTGAAGAAAAATTAGCTGCATGGTCGAGTGACCAGAAGAAAGCCACAAGGCCGGGGTCACACTTGCGAGTGTGACCAGAGAAACTCACGCAAGTCTCTCGCATCGATACCCGGCACTCGGATCGGAGTGTGCGGCTGCATGTATTTCTATGCAGCTGCACACTCTGGTCCGAGTGCCGGCGGCAGTGCCGGTTATTGATGCAAGAGACCCGCGCGAGTTTCTCTAATCACACTCGCAAGTGTGACCCCCGCCCCTTACTGCGCAAATGCCACAAAGTATCTCTCCTACTTTACACAAAACAGCACAGAGACAAGCCTCAAAGCTTCTGGAACAAGGTATTTGGAGTGATAAGGCCAAAATTGAACTTTTTGTCCACGACCATAAACGTTACCTTTGGAGAGATGGAGATAGGTAACAAGGCCTATGATGAAAGGAACACCATTCCTACTGTAAAGAACGGAGGTGGATCGCTGATATTTTGTGGATGTGTGAGCTACAAAGGCACAGTAAACTTGGTCAAAGTTAAAGGAAGGATGAATGCAGCACGTCATCAGGAAATACTGGAGGCAAATTTGCAATCAGCCCGGAAGCTGCGCATAGGACGTACTCTGACATTCCAACATGACAATGATCCAAAACACAAGGCCAAGTCGACCTGTCATTGGCTACAATGTGAAGATTCTAGAGTGGCCATCTCAGTCTCCTGACCTTAATATCATTGAGACACTCTAGGGAGATCTCAAGCACGCAGTTCATGCTACACAGCCCAGGAATTTACAGGAACTGGAGGCTTTTTTCCAAGAAGAGTGGGTAGCTTTACCATCTGAGAAAATAAAGAACCTCATCCACAAATAACACAAAAGACTTCAAGCTGTCATTGATGTTAGAGGGGGCAATACACGGCATTAAGAAATGGGGTATGTGAACTTTTGATCATGGTCATTAGGATTGTCATTATGATTTAAAAAGAGAAAACACAGTAGTTTGACAATAAATGGCTTCACCCAACCACTAACCATGAGTGGAGAAAATGTTTGGGTGTTATCAATCATATTCTCTGAAAAAGGCCAAGAAAGCAAAAATTCTGCTGGGGTATGTAAACTTTTGAGCACAACTGTATATGGGTTTTGACAAGTCACTGATCCCGCAGTCACCTTACCCCTAGTTTATATATTGTATATGTTATTGTTTGGGAAAACAAAAAATTACATTCATCATGCAGGCGCTGGCAGCACCATCTTGGTGGAGACAACTTTTTTTTTTCTCTTGCAAAATGATGCAGGTTGTGGCGCCTGCGTAGTAGCATCTACCATGTTCTGAATTATGCTACTGCGCAGGTGCGGCTGGCACCATTTTAAGGAAGAAATTTTTATTTTTTTTTTGTAAGGGAATTTGACTAAATAAAATGAAAATCTGGCTATTCTAGATCTGGTCAAGCTGCAGCGCTGAAGCCTGAATGATGAATGTAATTTTTTTTTTCCCCAAACATTAACATATACAGAATGTAAAATAGGGGCAGGTGACTGAGGGATCATTGACCTGTCATATAAGCCATCAGTATGAATATATAAGCAGAGCACCACATAAAGACCCCCATGGCACCCACAGCCCTCCTCCCCACACACGCCACCCCCGTAGCACGAGAATCTCATTAACTGAAAACTACAAATACAGATTAAACAACAACCACAAGACGGATTTCATCACCAGGTATCATTGTAATCAGTATAAAGGCGCCAACCTGACACTGTGTGTAGGTTACTGAGCACAATCCTGCTGACGGGTTCCCTTTACCTACTTTTACTGAACTCTTATCTGGGGTCTGTCAGAAGAGTAAATGCAAGTGTTTAGTTTACAAAGGTTTCATTTTCCAAAAAAGTGGGAAACATGCTGATCAAAGTCAATTAAAGGGGATATCTGGCACTTGACATTATTTTATTTTTTTTAAATAGAGGCACCTACGTGCCTGTTTGTACCCAGTGTCAGTCATTGACCTGACTGTTCCTGCCAGAGATTCAGCTATTCCCTGTCAGAGCATCAGTTTCTCTTCCTGTTGACAGGGCGGGACTGCTGGCGTCTCACTGATTGACAGCAGCTTCCCCAGTTAGGCAGCAGGAGCCTGGTGTCATGCTGATTGACAGCCGGCTACTGCTGCCTAATTGGAGGAAGCCAGCTGTCAATCAGTGTGATGCCAGCAGTCCCGCCCTGTCAACAGGAAGAGAAACTGATGCTCTGACAGGGTAGCTGAATGTCTGGCAGGAGCGGTCAATGAATGTTGCTGGGTACAATAGTAGCGTAGGTTCCTCTGTTAGCAACTATATGCCTTTTTATTCTTTTTCTTTAAAGTCCCGGATATCCCCCTTAATGCCCCACATATGAGACCAGTGTTAACTGTACATGTTGGAGGCAGGAGATCCTGGTTAAGATGATGGTTTCATGGCCTCTCCTAATATTCACTTTTCGCAGGCTTAAGCCAATCCATCCTCCTGCAGATGATGATGACCTCAGCTCTGACGGTGACTTTGATAGATCATATGATCCCAGCTCTATAACCTCGCTTCTCACTGAGAGTAACCTCCAGACCAGTTCGTGCTAACCATGTGCCAGAAGACGAGCTAGACTGCTGGACAGGACCCCAACCGCTGTGCTGCCTTGCGGATTTCTGAGCATTACATGAAGCTTGGAGAAGGAGACTGGTGCCTTCTGAATGTTACTGCACCTAGGACAGCTTGTCACTGTGCTGGGCTGGTGCATGGAGAATGTAGCCCACTGTGCCTTCCGGGAAATATTTCCAGTGCAGCCAGAGTCCTGTGTCTACGGACACTGCTAATCTGTAACTGCACTCTACAACTGTGGAGCCCGTCCAGCTGCATTTGGCCCTACATCTGACTCTGTGCCTCAGTAGGGACCTCTTAAGGTGCTAGATGCCATGTATCCAGTTCCTTCCAATGCGTGCCTCAATACCACTGCGCTAATAATTGAATAGAGACTAGAGGAGCCTGATTTACTGTCTGTACGAAAATATTCCTATCTGAGTCACATGTGTTGCATGTTTGTAATTTTGTGTTGGGAGTGTGTGGGATGACTGTACAGTCCAAGTTATTATATGGTAGAGGTCACAACTAAATGTATGGGTGATGGGGTAAGCACATTCCCATAGCATATTGATCCCTCCATTCCCTAATAAGCAAGGGCATGTAAATTAAATGCATATATATCACCAGGCCAAGAGCCTCACTTAGGGGTTGCATGTTTTGCTCATCTAGGGCGTCTTGTTCCTTTTGAATGCATGGTGTTCCTGAGAAGAGCGGCTTCTGTCTTCTCGATACAGTAATGATTTATATACTGGGATATGATTTTCTCTGTATAATTCACCATAAATAAAGGCCTGCGGCTTGTCTACATGGTGGTGACAGATGGTCTTCAGAAAGCCTGGCCTGTGTGTAGAGAAGACTGTATAATGTTGTGTGTCCTTCAGGCCAGGAACAGCGCATTTCCATTACACGCCCTGACCTGGGGTGGCAGCTCTTCATGCACTAACAACTACATAATGGGAATGTACAAGTGTGGACATGTAAGACAGGGAGGCCAAATTGCTTTTATTGTGTTACATCACCTCAAAAAAAATTATATTAATGTGATAAAAAAATGAATACAAAAGTAATTTTTGTGTAAAATCAAAAAACAAAATAAGCTGTGAAAAATTTAGAATTTATGTTGTATGATAAATGCCATGAAAAATATTACATCTAATTGGAAGTTTATAAATGGATGGTGAAATGGAGGGATCAAAGTTAATAACTTTATGCTTTCAGTATGGAAATTTTTGTGTTCTGGTTTTCTGCACACTTAATGGTTCGATCTCTGTTTTACACCGCTACAGCTACTTTGCCACACTCTAACACTAAACTCTCTGGCGCTAACCCAACGGGCCTTATATATCAAAGAAAAGACTGACTGTAACAGAGGCATAGCTGTGAACTCAACATATCCAATTACTAGGCATCAGCAGTGTCATCATTGACCATTCCGCTTATACATCTCTAGAGATCAATGGTGACATCACTGAAAATGCCACCTATCCATCACTATCAGAGATAACATCAATGAGAATGCTGCATATCCATCACCAGAGATCAGCGATGACATCACTGAGAATATCTCCTATCCATCACTAGAGATCAGTGGTGACATCACTGAGAAGGTCTCCTATCCATCACCAGAAATCAACGGTGACATCACGGAGAATGTCTCCTATCCATCACTAAATATCAGCGGTGACATCACTGAGAATGCCTCATATCCATCACCAGAGATCAGCGGAGAGATCAGAGGTGACATCACTGAGAATGTCTCCTATCCATCAGTGGAGATCAGTAGTGACATCACTGAGAATGCCACTTATCCATCACTAGAGAGATCAGTGGTGATATCAGTGAGAATGCCTCCAATCCATCACCAGAGATCAGCGGTGACATCACTGAGAATGTCTCCTATCCATCACTAAATATCAGCAGTGACATCACTGAGAATGTCTCCTATCCATCACTAGAGATCAGTGGTGACATCACGGAGAATGTCTCCTATCCATCACTGGAGATCAGTAGTGATATCAGTGAGAATGCCTCCAATCTATCACCAGAGATCAGTGGTGACATCACTGAGAATGTCTCCTATCCATCACTAGAGATCAGTGGTGACATCACGGAGAATGTCTACTATCCATCAGTGGAGATCAGTAGTGACATCAGTGAGAATGCCGCCTATCCATCACTAGAGATCAGCGGTGACATTACTGAGAATGTCTCCTATCCATCACTAGAGATCAGTGGTGACATCACGGAGAATGTCTCCTATCCATCACTAGAGATCAGCGGTGACATCACTGAGAATGTCTCCTATCCATCACTAGAGATCAGTGGTGACATCACGGAGAATGTCTCCTATCCATCACTGGAGATCAGTAGTGATATCAGTGAGAATGCCTCAAATCCATCACCAGAGATCAGCGGTGACATCACTGAGAATGTCTCCTATCCATCACTAGAGATCAGTGGTGACATCACGGAGAATGTCTCCTATCCATCACTAGAGATCAGTGGTGACATCACGGAGAATGTCTACTATCCATCAGTGGAGATCAGTAGTGATATCAGTGAGAATGCCGCCTATCCATCACTAGAGATCAGCGGTGACATCACTGAGAATGTCTCCTATCCATCACTAGAGATCAGTGGTGACATCACGGAGAATGTCTCCTATCCATCACTGGAGATCAGCAGTGATATCAGTGAGAATGCCTCAAATCCATCACCAGAGATCAGCGGTGATATCACTGAGAATGTCTCCTATCCATCACTAGAGATCAGTGGTGACATCACGGAGAATGTCTACTATCCATCAGTGGAGATCAGTAGTGACATCACAGAGAATGCCGCCTATCCATCAATAGAGATCAGTGGTGACATCACTGAGAATGCCTCCTATCCATCAGTGGAGATCAGTAGTGATATCACTGAGAATGTCTCCTATCCATCACTAGAGATCAGTGGTGACATCACGGAGAATGTCTACTATCCATCAGTGGAGATCAGTAGTGACATCACTGAGAATGCCGCCTATCCATCACTACAGTCATGGCCAAAAGTTTTGAGAATGACACAAATATTATATTTTCACATGATCTGCTGCCCTCTGGTTTTTATGTGTGTTTGACAGATGTTTTTATCACAGACAGAAATATAATTGCAAACATATGAGTAACAAAAGCTTATATTGACAGTTAGAATGAGTTAATGCAGCAAGTCAATATTTGCAGTGTTGACCCTTCTTCTTCAGGACCTCTGCAAATCTCCCTGGCATGCTCTCAATCAACTTCTGGACCAAATCCTGACTGATAGCAGTCCATTCTTGCACAATCAATGCTTTCATTTTGTCAGAATTTTTAGGTTTTTGTTTGTCCACCCGTCTCTTGATGATTGACCACAAGTTCTCAATGGGATTAAGATCTGGGGAGTTTCCAGGCCATGGACCCAAAATCTCTATGTTTTGTTCCCTGAGCCATTTAGTTATCACCTTTGCTTTATGGCAAGGTGCTCCATCATGCTGGAAAAGGCATTGTTGATCGCCAAACTGCTCTTGGAGGGTTGGGAGAAGATGCTCTTGGAGGACATTCTGGTACCATTCTTTATTCATGGCTGTGTTTTTAGGCAAGACTGTGAGAGAGCCGATTCCCTTGGCTGAGAAGCAACCCCACACATGAATGGTTTCAGGATGCTTAACAGTTGGCATGAGACAAGACTGGTGGTAGCGCTCACCTTGTCTTCTCCGAATGAGGCGTTTTCCTGATGTCCCAAACAATCGAAAAGGGGATTCATCAGAGAAAATAACTTTACCCCAGTCCTCAGCAGTCCACTGCCTGTACCTTTTGCAGAATATCAGTCTGTCCATGATGTTTTTTCTGGAGAGAAGTGGCTTCTTTGCTGCCCTCCTTGAGACCAGGCCTTGCTCCAAGAGTCTCCGCCTCACAGTGCGTGCAAATGCACTCACACCTGCCTGCTGCCATTCCTGAGCAAGCTCTGCACTGCTGGTAGCCCGATCCCGCAGCTGAAACACTTTTAAGAGACGGTCCTGGCGCTTGCTGGTCTTTCTTGGGCGCCCTGGAGCCTTTTTGGCAACAATGGAACCTCTCTCCTTGAAGTTCTTGATGATGCGATAGATTGTTGACTGAGGTGCAATCTTTCTAGCTGCGATACTCTTCCCTGTTAGGCCATTTTTGTGCATTGCAATGATGACTGCACGTGTTTCTTTAGAGATAACCATGGTTAACAGAAGAGAAACAATGATGCCAAGCACCAGCCTCCTTTTAAAGTGTCCAGTGGTGTCATTCTTACTTAATCATGACAGATTGACCTCCAGCCATGTACTCATCAACACCCACACCTGTGTTAATGGAGCAATCACTGAAAAGAGGTTAGCTGGTCCTTTTAAGGCAGGGCTGCAATGATGTTGAAATGTGTTTTGGGGGATAAAGTTCATTTTCTAGCCAAATATTGACTTTGCAAGTAATTGCTGTTAAGCTGATCACTATTTATAACATTCTGGAGTATATGCAAATTGCCATTAGAAAAAGTGAAGCAGTAGACTTTGTAAAAATTAATATTTGTGTCATTCTCAAAACTTTTGTCCATGACTGTAGAGATCAGTAGTGACATCACTGAGAATGCCTCGTATCCATCACTAGTTGCACTGTGCAGTGTGTGTATATACAGCTAAGAAGAAGTGATACTGTAAAGTGTATTTATACAGGACAGAAGAAGTGGTACTGTGCAGTGTGTATATATGTGTGTGTATATATATATATATATATATATATATATATATATATATATACACACAGTACACAGTACAGACCAAAAGTTTGGACACCCCTTCTCATTCAAAGATTTTTCTGTATTTTTATGACTATGAAAATTGTAGAATCACTGAAGGCATCAAAACTATGAATTAACACATGTGGAATTATACATTACACTTTACAAAAAAGTATGAAACAACTGAAAATATGTCTCATATTCTAGGTTCTTCAAAGTAGCCACCTTTTGCATTGATTACTGCTTTGCACGCAGAAAAGTTGAACGGATGGACTCTACATGCCTGGTTCCCACCGTGAAGCATGGCGGAGGTGGTGTGATGGTGTGGGGGTGCTTTGCTGGTGACACTGTTGGGGATTTATTCAAAATTGAAGCGGTGAGTGGTCCAGCTCACACCAAACCATCTCGATTGGGTTCAGGTCTGGTGACTGTGGAAGCCAGGTCATCTGGCGTAGCACCCCAACACTCTCCTTCTTGGTCAAATATCCCTTACACAGTCTGGAGGTGTGTTTGGGGTCATTGTCCTGTTGAAAAATAAATGATGGTCCAACTAAACGCAAACCGGATGGAATAGCATGCTGCTGCAAGATGCTGTGGCAGCCATGCTGGTTCAGTATGCCTTCAATTTTGAATAAATCCCCAACAGTGTCACCAGCAAAGCACCCCCACATCATCACACCTCCTCCTCCATGCTTCACGGTGGGAACCAGGCATGTAGAGCCCATCCGTTCACCTTTTCTGCGTGCAAAGCAGTAATCAAAGCAAAAGGTGGCTACTTTGAAGAATCTAGAATATTAGACATATTTTCAGTTGTTTCACTTTTTTGTAAAGTGTAATGTATAATTCCACATGTGTTAATTCATAGTTTTGATGCCTTCAGTGTGATTCTACAATTTTCATAGTCATGAAAATACAGAAAAATCATTGAATGAGAAGGTGTCCAAACTTTTGGTCTGTACTGTATATATATGTATTATATATATATATATATTATATATATATATATATGTGTATATATATATATATATTATATACACGCACAGTGTGTACGGTAAGTGTTCAGACCCCTTTACATTTTTCACTTTTTGTTTAATTGCAGCCATTTGGTAAATTCAAAAAAGTTCATTTTTTTCTCATTAATGTACACTCTGCACTTCATCTTGACTGAAAAAGACAGAAATGTAGATATTTTTGCAAATTAATTAAAAAAGAAAAATTTAAATATCACATGGTTAGAAGTATTCAGACCCTTTGCTCAGTATTGAGTAGAAGCACCCTTTTGAGCTAGTACAGCCATGAGTCTTCTTGGGAATGATGCAACAAGTTTTTCACACCTGGATTTGGGGATCCTCTGCCATTCTTACTTGCAGATCCTCTCCAGGTCCGACAGGTTGGATGGTGAACGTTGGTGGACAGCCATTTTCAGGTCTTCTTCTCACCCAGCGCCTTACTTATGGTTTTGTAGCCCATTCCAGCTTTGTGCAGGTCTATGATCTTGTCCCTGACATCCTTAGAAAGCTCTTTGGTCTTGCCCATGTTGTAGAGGTTCGAGTCTGACTGATTAATTGAGTCTGTGGACAGAAGTCTTTTATAAAGCGGAGTATGTAAGACAGCTGTCTTTAATGCAGGTAACAAGTTGATTAGGAGTGTCTAACTGGTCTGTAAGAGCAAAAACTCTTAGGCCTCTTTCACACATCCGTTTTGCCGGATCGCCGCATCCGGCAACTAGTATGTAAAACCGGATGAGACGCATCTGGTTTTTCACCGGATCCGTCTCGGGCATCCGAACAAAAACCGGATCCGTCTCATCCGGTTTTTTATCCGTTTATCGACGGATTACGCCGGATCTGGTTTTTAAAAACGCCCTTTTTTGTGGCTCCAAACATGATTGGCTACTGTAATCCTATATATACACTGCTCCTACATCCCTTCTTTGACAGGTTGTAGAGGAGCAAGTGCAGGTTGGAGAGAAGAACAAGTAGCAAGTGACTGGCGAACATGGATGTTATTATTGGCAATATCTTCAAGAATCTGGTGGATTTTACTGTGGAGGCGAATCGCTTGAAGATTATCGTTATGGAGAATGAGAGAAGGATCGAGCAGCGCATTATGTGTCAGTGCCACCGACGACGCCGTATGTGGATCCACCCCATCACAGCACAGAGACAAACTCGTGGCATGTATTCTACACTCAACATGGAGCTGAGAGAAAATCCTGAGAAATTTTTTGCCTATCTTCGGATGAAGAAAGAGAATTTTGACTGTTTGCTGGAGCGTATTGGAGAACAAATCAGAAGATCCGACACCTATTGTTGCTTCTCGATTTCTCCGGCGGAGCGTCTCATGGTCACTATAAGGTAAGCTATATGTATTGGATCTGCTTGCTTGAGCACACTTGTATTGTTGTTCTAATTTTTTTAACATCACAGGACAACAAGGGAACCATATCAGTACAATAAAACATGGTCAAAAACAGTGTTTTTCCTTTATTTTTTTATTTTTGGTATCTCCAATAGTTATAGCTGAGTTCTGCTATGTAATGCTGTGATTGTGAACTAATTGATTTTTTTCTATTTTGTTTACAGATTTCTGGCAACTGGAGAAACTCTGTCATCGCTCCATTTTCAGTATCGCCTTGGAATTTCTACGCTATCAGGCATCATTAAGTACACTTGTCGTGATCTGTGGGACTCTTTGGTTGGAGAATTTCTTCCAGAGCCAACTACAGACCGGTGGCTTGAAATAGCGGACCAGTTTCTCCGTATCTGCCAGTTTCCAAATTGCCTGGGCGCTGTTGATGGCAAACACATCCGCATTCAAAAGCCTGCAGGAACCGGGTCAGAATTCTTTAACTACAAGAAATATTTTTCGGTCGTCCTGATGGCTATTGCTGATGTGGAGTACAAAGTTATTGCTGTGGACATTGGGTCTTATGGATGGTCCAATGACTCTCAAGTGTTTAAACTTTCTGCTATGGGGCGGAGACTGTACGGAAACACTTTTCAGTTTCCACCCCCTAGGCCACTGCCTCAAACCTCTGGCCCACCTATGCCTTTCGTGTGTGTAGGTGATGAGGCATTCCAGCTGTCCGAACACCTCTTGAAGCCGTACACCAGCAGAGGATTGACCCATACAAAGAGAATTTTCAACTACCGCCTCACAAGAGCCAGACGGATGGTGGAGTGTGCGTTTGGGATTATGACAGACAAATGGCGTGTCCTTTTGACTGCGATAAACTTGAAGACAGAGACTGTGGATGATGTTGTTAAAGCGTGCGTGGTCCTACATAATTTTGTGATCACCAAGGAACCGATTTCTATTGAGGACCACAATCAAGAAACAACCTTGCACGACTACAGCAACATTACCACTCGGAGTACACTGGCGGTTTCAAGAATGAGGGACCATTTTGCCCAATACTTTGTGTCACCAGAAGGTAGAGTAGACAGGCAGGATGACAGAGTGTGATCAATTGATTATTTATTTTAAAAATCTTTCTGTACCCACAATAAGGAAGTTTTCTACCTTCTTGTGTGTTTTGTACTGTATGTTACCTTTTGGCCATAGTTGTGTCCCTGTCTTTTTTTTTTTTTTTAAATAAACCACAGTATTTCACCTTTTTACAAAAAATGTGTACCTGCTAGGGGATAACCTCATAAAGTACACAAGTTTTGGAAAAAGGTCAGATACTTTCTATACTCCACCACCCGGGACAACATTTTGGCAAAAAAGGTAAAATTTATGTTCCTCAAAGTTATGTAGATATTATTGACATATTACCATAACAGATGTTGGTGTTTGTGTACCCACATGTTTACCTGGTTTAATACCTTTGTTACTTAACATCCTATAAAGAAATTACAGACATCATTTGTAAACCACTTTAACTTTTATTAAAAAAATTATTTTTTAATATAATTTGTTGTAAATGTGGCATTTTTGCCAACTGTTGAAATTTGAATAAACTTTATTTTTTTATTAAAATAGAATTTTTTATTTAAGGGTAGAAAAGAAAACACATATTTAGAGTTGTGTGTATTGTGGGGTGGAAATAGTGCTGGAGGGGCTGCGGGACACTTCGACCGTGGGAGTGTGGAGGGACGACCGGGATGGTGGTGGTGAAGGGGTGGAAAGAGTGAGAGAATGGGAAGACAAGTTAGAGGCAGAACAGGTGGGTGGTGGAGTGGAGGGTTGGGCAGGAGGAGCAGGTGACATGGTAGGGAATTGGAAGGGGGAAAGAGATCGGTAAGAGGTAGGAGTGTGGTACGGGGTAGGTGGCTAGTAGTGGGGAGGTTGCTGGTACTGGGGATGTTGCTGGAATTGGGTAGGTGGTTGGTACTGGGGAGGTTGCTGGAGCTGGGGAGGTGGCTGGTATTGAATAGGAGGGGGAGGAGGGACGACGGCTGGAGGGGGGGAGGTGGAGGAACAACTGGGGTGGATGGAGGAAGATGGGAGATAGCCTGCACTAGAACAGTGTGGCACGTATGCATTACATACATCTGCTGGTCAGCAGATAGCGTATCTATGCGCTCCACCACAGATCTAAAAAAGCTGTGATTAGGAGATGCTCTTGCTTCCGAATGCATGGTTTGCAGAAATGTCTTTACCTCCAAAATTGCGGAGGTTATCTGATTAATGCCTGCGGCAAGTTGTTCAGATAATACTTTAAGACATTTCTGGAAAGATGCATTCAAATGCAAGAACTCGGGCGCATAGTTCCTTTCCTGACCCCTCTGCCGCTCCCGCCCAGTACCCGCAGGTGTACTAGAGGTGGCAGTGGCAGAAGGGTGGGGTAAAGGGAATGCTATCTCCTCACCAGCAGCTGCATGTAATGCAGGCGGCCACGATGCTCCAGCGCTGGTGGATGGGACTGCGGGATCGAATGTGTGGGAAGGTGCAGATGTACCGGGGTGGTCGAAGTGTCCCTCAGTGTCGGACTCCTGAGGGATCGCCCCAGAAGGCGCCAACTCTGCGGGTGCCCGAGTGCTGGTCACCGTGCTGTGGAATAAAGAGAAAACATACAATTAATATACAGATTTGGAATGGCCCTGGCTGCAAAAAAACATTGGATAGATGTTAACATTTTATGGTAATATTTACCTTCGGGTGACCATAGTTTCCCGTAGGAACGCCAGGGCTCGTGCGTACTTGTACTTCCTCTGGCGTCCTGCAGATCCTTGTTGAACTCCTTCTTGAAACGATTCCTCAGAGACCGCCACAGCTTCACTATTCTCTCCCCTGAAACGAGAAACCACAAATTGGTTAGTATACAACATCAGTGTTTCCCAAACTTCAGTCCTCGTGTCCCCCAGAGGTAATGTTTTCAGTATTTCCATAGTGTTTCACAAAAAGCAATCCTGAAAACATGAACCGTGGGGGACACGAGGACTGAAGTTTGGGAAACACAGCTTTACAGTCAGCAACCTGAACTATACTTACGGTGTTTAGTCTGGGACCGAACATCGAGGTCCTCCCAGCGGTCCACCATTGCCGATGCCACTTCCTCCCAGAGCCGTCGGGTCACTACTCGATCAGCCTAATCTGGCTGTTCATCACTACAATGACACTCTTAGAAGCACCCTTGACCAAGTAACAGTCTTGGCTCACATTGCAAACTCAACTTTTTCAGCGATGCTCTAGGAGAAAAAACCTGCACACCAGAAGACTTCATCCACTTTAAATTCATGTTAAGAACTTATAATGCTGCCCTTCACCTCGCCAAACAGACCTACTTCACCACCCTGATCTCCTCACTAGCCAACAACCCCAAGAAACTTTTTGACACTTTTCACTCCCTCCTCAGGCCTAAAGCACAAACCCCTATCACAGACATTTGTGCTGACGACCTGGCCTCCCACTTTATAGAAAAAATAGATACTATCCGTCAGGAAATCTACTCTCAACCACTAAGTGCTGTGACTCCCATCCCTCCCTGCATTTCCCCTGGCTCAATTTCCACATTTGATCCCATCACAGAAGAAGTCTCCAGACTCCTCTCGTCCGACTACATGCACTACCGACCCCATCCCCTCACATCTCCTCCAGTCTCTCTCTCCAGTTGTCACAACTCACCTAACTACAATCTCACTCTCCTCTGGCATTTTCCCATCCTCCTTCAAACACTCCATCGTTACTCCATTACTAAAGAAACCCGCTCTCGACCCTTCCTGCACAAACAACTACAGACCGGTCTCCAATCTCCCCTTCATCTCTAAACTTTTGGAGCGCCTAGTCTACTCCCGCCTTACCCTTTACCTCTCCACTCACTCCCTCCTAGACCCTTCACAGTACGGCTTCCGCCCCCTACATTCGACTGAAACTGCACTCAACAAAGTGACCAATGACCTTCTTACAGCAAAACGTAACGGTGACCACTCTCTGCTCATTCTTCTCGACCTTTCTGCAGCTTTCGACACAGTTGACCACCGTCTCCTACTGTCTAGGCTCCAGTTACTAGGTATTAAGGACACTGTTCTCTCCTGGTTCTCCTCCTATCTTTCTGACTGCTCCTTCAGTG
The DNA here is from genome assembly GCA_033576555.1 of Oophaga sylvatica. Classification (NCBI taxonomy): domain Eukaryota; kingdom Metazoa; phylum Chordata; class Amphibia; order Anura; family Dendrobatidae; genus Oophaga; species Oophaga sylvatica. The sequence goes on along the minus strand of JARQOD010003500.1, from coordinate 34,744 downwards.
TTTCGTTCTCTGTCTCCGCGTCATCTCCTCTTCCTCTCACTGTCGGTGTACCCCAGGGCTCAGTCCTTGGCCCCCTTCTCTTCTCTCTCTACACGGCCCCAATTGGACAGACCATCAGCAGATTTGGCTTTCAGTACCATCTTTATGCTGATGACACACAACTATACACGTCATCCCCTGACCTTACCCCGCTGTACTACAGAACGCCACCGACTGTCTGTCCGCAGTCTCCAACATCATGTCCGCTCTCTATCTGAAACTCAACCTCTCCAAACTGAACTCCTTCTGCTCCCGCCGTCTACTAACCTCCTTAAATCTGACATTTCCCTCTCTGTGGGCGGCACCATAATAACACCCTGGCAGCAGGCTCGCTGTCTGGGTGTTATGTTTGACACCAATCTCTCCTTGACCTCCCATATACAATCTCTTGCCCGCTCTTGCCGCCTACACCAAAAGAACATCTCTAGAATCCGCCCTTTTCTCACCATGGAAACAACAAAAACCCTCACTGTAGCATTGATCCACTCCCGCCTGGACTACTGCAACGCTCTATTACTTGGCCTCCCCATTACGCGACTATCCCCTGTCCAGTCCATCCTTAATGCAGCAGCCAGGGTCATCCATCTGGCTAATCGGTACTCGGACGTGTCCGTTCTTCGCCAGTCCTTACACTGGCTGCCCATTCATTATAGGATCCAATTCAAAGTACTTGTTCTCACCCACAAAGCTCTCCACAGTGCAGCACCCCCCTACATCTCCTCCCTCATTTCTACCTATCGGCCTAACCGACTGCTGCGCTCTGCAAACGACTTTCGACTAACCTCTGCACTAATCCGTACCTCCCACTCCCGACTCCAAGAATTCTCCCGTGCTGCGCCAATCCTCTGCAATGCTCTACCCCAAGAAATTAGGACTATCCACAATTTGCATGGTTTCAGGCGCTCCTCAAAACACATTTGTTCAGAGCGGCCTATCACATTCACTAATCAAAGTCATTCTATGTGTAAGTGTGCGTGTGTAGCCCATTCACTATCTCCATCCATCCCTCACTCCCTCAAGATGGCTGGACCATCATTGTAAATGCACCATTGTATATACACACCTGTACTTTGTAGCTCCCCCACCTCATTGTAGATTGTAAGCTCTCACGAGCAGGGGCGGCTTATTTTGCTTTAATTATTGTATTGTTAACGTTGTTACTTATGACTTGTGTTTTGAAACTGTTAAACTGTAAAGCGCTGCGGAATATGATGGCGCTATATAAATAAAGATTATTATTATCAGAATGGCGGCGGTCCCCCATGTTCCACAGCGGCTCCCTTTCTCTGACCAGATCAATAAGGAGGTCGACGTCTATCCCCTCCTCACCGTCCGAATCGGGAGCACGCTGTGAAGCCTGTGAAATAAAAACAGAAAAAACAATACATTAGCCCCCACACTAGCAAGTGAAAAAGAAAAAAAGGAAAAATGTTTAACAAAATCCAATTAAAAAATATATATATATATACCAAAATTAAAAAAATATTTAGAAAAAAGACAAAAAATATTTAAAAAATAATGTAAAAAGACTAAAAATGTTTAAATCAAACCAAAAAATTCGAAACTAAAAATGTAAAACAAAAGGATTAAAAAAGAAAAAGATTATTTTTTACCTAAAAATTAAATTGGAAGAAAAAAAAAAAAAAAAAAAACTTACACGGTGGTAACCGCCACCGCTCTCACGACGACGACAACTCTGGGAGGCGCTGTGAGGACCCCTTTGTTGGCTACCAGATCCGAGAGACTAAAAGAAAAAAAAGTTTGTGATATTGGCATGTGTTGCCCGCTGTGTGAAGTATGTACTAAATGGTTTTCTATGTGTTGTGTGTAGTGTGATTTTGTGTTTCTGCGATTGATGCAGGATACTTACGAATTGTGAGCCCACTCCGGGTATCTCTCCACCCCGTCCTTCTTCCTCTGGGAGCTCCTCCTCATCTTGCGATTCCTGTTATTAAAAAAAGACAATCAATCCATATATCCCACAGATTGATTGTGCAGAAAAAATAAATGATTTATTTTTACCGCCAAATGTTGACGATGGGAAGGAGGGCTCCCAGAAGAAGATGTCTCCACATCCTGCTGCAGCTCCACTGACTCCGATTCAGCTGAAGCCGCAGTTTCAGCGGCTAAAGCCGCAAGTGCAGCTGCTACCGACGCTGTTTGCCGTTCTATGCTGTGGAAGAAAGACACAAAAAGGGCCAGTGAATATATGTATATTCCTTGGTCCTGGCTGAAAATGCAAAAATGTAAAAAAAATTTTTGGAATGTGGGATGTCATATTTACTTTCTGCTGGCTGTCCTCCTCTCTTCAACTACATCCTCTCTTGTTGCTGCTGCTGCTGCTGCCTCTCTTTCTAGTCTTCTGCTGTTGAGTAAGGACATAAAAAGGGCCAGTGAATATATGTATATTCCTTGGCCCTGGCTGAAAGAGAAAAACAAAGATTTAATTTTTAGGGAAATGGGGGATGTCATATTTACTTTCTGCTGGCTGTTCTCCTCTCTGCAACTAGCTGCTCCTCTCCCCTTGCTGCTGCCGCCTCTCTTTGACGTCTTTGGCTGTTGAATAAGGACACAAAAAGGGCCAGTGAATATATGTATATTCCTTGGCCCTGGCTGAAAGAGAAAAAAGTGATTAAATTTTTTTGGAAATGGGGGATGTCAGATTTACTTTCTGCTGGCTGTCCTCCTCTCTTCAAGTAGCTGCTCCTCTCCCCTTGCTGCTGCTGCCTCTCTTTCTAGTCTTCGGCTGTGGAATAAGCAGACAAAAAGGGCCCATAAATATATGTATATTCCTTGGCCCTGGCTGAAAATAATAAAAGTCAAACATGGACTGGAGTGAGGTTTATGGTGTACGGAATACAACAACCCTTCATGAATTGGACACATAAACAGTACCAGGGGGACCCACCCTATCACTGGAAAAAAAATGCACACTTGATACAGTAGCAAGGGGACCAACCCCATCACAGCAAAAAAAAAAAAAAATTTTACAGTACCAGGAGATCCACATTATCAATTGAAAACATGCAGATTTAAACATTACCAGGGGATCCACTTCATCACAGTGAAAACATGCACATTTGATACAGTACCAGGGGGACCAACTTCATCACAGGGAAACCATGGTGACGCACATTATCACTTGCAAAACATGCACATTATAAACATTACCAGGGGATCCACTTCATCACAGTGAAAACATGCACATTTGATACAGTACCAGGGGGACCAACTTCATCACAGGGAAACCATGGTGACGCACATTATCACTTGCAAAACATGCACATTTTAAACATTACCAGGGGATCCACTTCATCACAGTGAAAACATGCACATTTGATACAGTACCAGGGGGAGCAACACCATCACAGCAAAAAAAAACACATTCTACAGTACCAGGAGATCCACATTATAAATTGAAAACATGCACATTATACAGTAGCAGGAGATACACATCATCACTTGAAAAAATGCACATTATACAGTAGCAGGGGATCCACATTATCAATTGAAAACATGCACATTATACAGTAGCAGGGGATCCACATTATCAATTGAAAACATGCACATTATACAGTAGCAGGGGATACACATTATCACTTCAAAACCATGCACATTTGAAACCGTACCAGGGGGACCCACCCCATCACTGGAAAACCATGAACATTTCATACAGTACCAGGGGGACCAACCCCATCACAGCAAAAACATGATTTTGAAACTACCAGGGTGCAAAGACACCGCACTGCACTAGCTCAGGCAGCAGTGGTGACAGATGCATGGTAAAATTTGGGGTGGGGGATGTGATATTTACCATCTGCTTTCCTGGCGCTCCATTTGCGTATCTGCTGCTGGTGCTGAAGCAAAACCTTGTGCTGGTGCTGGTCCTCGTCTTTGTCTTGCTCTCTTGGCTGGATGCATGGTAATGTCTGAGTGTCCCACTGCATGCTTTTATATATGTTTGCTGTGGGCTGGTATATCAATTGAAAAACTGGATCCGGCCACCGAATCCGGCTTCTGCCGGATCCGCTGCATTGCGGCGCTCATAGACTTTCATTGTGACAAAAGCCGGAAGCACCGGATTCAGCGCTTCCGGCTTTTTCGCCGGAGACAAAAAACGTTACAGTAGCCGTTTTTTACAGACGCCGGACTGCGACCAGACACCGGATCCGGCAAAAACCGGACGTGCCGCAGGGACATGCGGCGCAATCCGGCCATACTGTTACTCAATGGAAAAAAAAACGGATCCGGCATTACAGTTCGCCGGATGCGGTTTGACAAAAAAGGCCAGAGCGCGCCGTCAGGCGCAAAACGGATGTGTGAAAGAGGCCTTCATAGTTGGTAGTGGATCAAATACTTATTTTTCACTGCAAAATGCAAATAAATTTATATAATTTTATACAATGTGATTTTCTGGATTTTATTTTTGATATTCTATCTCTCACTGCTGAAATTAACCTACCCTTAAAATCATAGACTGTTCATGTCTTTGTCAGTGGGCAAACTAATAAAATCAGTAAGGGATCAAATAATTATTTCCTTCACTGTGTACACAGAACAGTAGTGGTACCGGGCAGTGTAGACATAAAGGGCATAAGTCGTACTGTGCAGTGTATATATACAGGACAGGAGAAGAGGTACTGTGCAGTGTCTATATACAGGATAGGAGTAGAAGTACTGTGCAGTGGATATATACAGGATAGGAGAAGTGGTACTGTGCAGTGTATATATACAGGATAGGAGAAGTGGTACTGTGCAGTGTATATATACAGGACAGGAGAAGCGGTACTGTGCAGTGTCTATATACAGGATAGGAGTAGAAGTACTGTGCAGTGGATATATACAGGATAGGAGAAGTGGTACTGTGCAGTGTATATATACAGGATAGGAGAAGTGGTACTGTGCAGTGTATATATACAGGACAGGAGGAGTGGTACTGTGCAGTGTATATATACAGGACAGGAGGAGTGGTACTGTGCAGTGTATATACACAGGACAGGAGAAGGTACTGTGCAGTATATATATATACAGGATAGGAGAAGTGGTACTGTGCAGTGTCTATATACAGGATAGGAGTAGAAGTACTGTGCAATGTATATATACAGGACAGGAGGAGTGGTACTGTGTAGTGTATATATACAGGATAGGAGGAGTGGTACTGTGCAGAGTATATATACAGGATAGGAGGAGTGGTACTGTGCAGTGTATATATGCAGGACAGGAGAAGTGGTACTGTGCAGTGTCTATATACAGGATAGGAGTAGAAGTACTGTGCAGTGTATATATACAGGATAGGAGGAGTGGTACTGTGCAGTGTATATATACAGGACAGGAGGAGTGGTACTGTGCAGTGTATATATGCAGGACAGGAGAAGTGGTACTGTGCAGTGTATATATACAGGACAGGAGGAGTGGTACTGTGCAGTGTATATATACAGGACAGGAGAAGTGGTACTGTGCAGTGTATATATACAGGATAGGAGAAGTGGTACTGTATAGTGTATATATACAGGATAGGAGAAGTGGTACTGTGCAGTGTATATATACAGGACAGGAGAAGTGGTGTGCAGTGTATATATACAGGATAGGAGAAGTGGTACTGTGCAGTGTATATATACAGGACAGGAGGAGTGGTACTCTGCAGTGTATATATACAGGATAGGAGGAGTGGTACTGTGCAGTGTATATATACAGGACAGGAGAAGTGGTAGAATCATAGAATCATAGAATGGTAGAGTTGGAAGGGACCTCCTGGGCCTTCTGGTCCAACCCCCTGCTCAAAGCAGGATTCTCTAAATCATCCCAGACAGATGTCTATCCAGCCTCTGTTTGAAGACTTCCATTGAAGGAGAACTCACCACCTCTTGTGGCAGCCTGTTCCACTCATTGATCACCCTAACTGTCAAAAAGTTTTTTCTAATATCTAATCTGTGTCTCCTCCCATTCAGTTTCATCCCATTGCTTCTAGTCTTTCCTTGTGCAAATGAGAATAAAGATGATCCTTCTACAATGTGACAGCCCTTGAGATATTTGTAGACAGCTATTAAGTCTCCTCTCAGTCTTCTTTTTTGCAAGCTAAACATTCCCAAATCCTGCAACCGTTCCTCATAGGACATGGTTTGCAGACCGGTCACCATTCTGGTGGCTCTTCTCTGAACTTGCTCCAGTTTGTTGATGTCTTTTTTAAAATGTGGTGCCCAAAACTGGACACAGTATTCCAGATGAGGTCTGACCAAAGAGGAGTAGAGGGCAATAATGACCTCACGTGATCTAGACTGTATGCTTCTGTTGATACATCCTAGAATTGCATTTGCCTTTTTTGCTGCTGCATCACACTGTTGACTCATGTTAAGTCTGTGATCAATTAGTATACCCAAGTCTTTTTCACATGTGCTGTTACTTAGCCCTATTCCTCCCATTTTGTATATGCTTTTTTCATTTTTATTGCCCAGATGTAGTACTTTGCATTTTTCCCTGTTAAAATCCATTCTGTTAGTTGCTGCCCACTGCTCCAGTTTATGTATATCTTTTTGAATCCTCTCTCTCTCTTCTCTAGTATTAGCTACCCCTCCTAGCTTTGTGTCATCAGCAAATTTGATCAGTTTACCCTCAATTCCTTCATCTAAATCATTGATAAAGATGTTGAACAATACAGGGCCCAAAACAGAGCCTTGTGGTACCCCACTTGAGACATTCTTCCAACTGGATGTGCAGCCATTTACAACCACTCTTTGGGTCCGATCACTAAGCCAGTTATGAATCCACCTAACAGTTGCCTTGTCCATTCCATACTTAGTCATTTTTTCAATAAGGATTGTGTGAGATACTTTGTCAAATGCTTTGCTGAAGTCAAGATATACTATATCTACAGCATTTCCCTGATCCACCCAGTCAGTGATTCTGTCATAGAAGGAAATTAAGTTAGTCTGACATGACTTATTAGTTACAAACCCATGCTGACTCTGTTTAATCACTTCATTCTTATCCAGGTACTTGCATACATGTTCTTTAATAATTTGTTCAAAGATCTTTCCTGGTATAGAAGTCAGACTCACCGGCCTGTAGTTCCCTGGGTCCACCTTCTTCCCCTTTTTGAAGATAGGAACAACATTTGCTCTTCTCCAGTCTTCTGGGACTTCTCCTGTTCTCCAAGAATTTTCAAAGATTATGGACAGTGGATCAAGAATTTCTTCTGCTATCTCCTTCAGTACCCTGGGGTGTAATTCATCTGGACCTGGAGACTTGAATTCATTTATGTTAGCTAAGTGTTTCCTCACTGTCTTTCTGTTTATAGATATCCTGGATTCTTCTATTCCTTTAATAGGACAGTGAAGATCAGTTGATGTTACATTTCCTTTCTGAGAGAAAACAGATGCAAAATAGGAATTTAAAAGTTCAGCCTTCTCAACATCCTGACTTACCATTTCATCATTTTCATCCTGTAAAAATCCTATAGCATCTTTGACTTTTCTTTTACTTTTGACGTATCCCCAAAATCCTTTTTTGTTGCTTTTGACGTCACTTGCAAGCCTTAATTCATTGTCAGCTTTAGATAATCTGATTTGTGCCCTGCAGGTTCTGCAGACGGCATTATATTCTTCTTTAGATATGCCTCCCTCTCTCCATTTGATAAACATTTCTTTCTTCCTTTTTAGCATGTGTTTAAGTTCTATGTTCATCCATCCTGGTTTCCTTAAATGTTTCCCATTCTTCCCTCTTTTCGGAATTGTTAACGATTGTGCTTTGAGAATCTCATTTTTCAAGATTTTCCATCCTTCCTGGACATTTTTGTCCTTAAGGATATCCAGCCATTGGATCCCTCCAATTCTCTTTCTGAGTTCCTTAAAATCTGCCTTTCTGAAATCTAACCTTGACGTCTGAGTCTTCACAGGTCTTTCTCCTCTTGTTATCCAAAATTCTAAAATAGCATGGTCACTACCTCCTAGAGTCCCAGCCACTCTTACCTCCTCCACCATTTCCTCCCTGTTTATGAGGATTAGATCCAAGGTAGCAGATCCCCTTGTTTTCTCCATTACCTTTTGGAAGATAAAGTTGTCAGCAAGAGAGGATAAGAATTTCCTGGACCTGTTAGTTTTGCCTGAGAGAGATTCCCAACAAATGTCTGGATAGTTGAAATCTCCCATGACCACTATGTCATATTTTTTGGAGAACTTGGCCATTTGATGCATAAAGAGTTCATCCATATCTTCAGCTTGCACAGGCGGCCTGTAGTAAATGCCTACAATGGTGTCCTTTCCATTGTTCTGTCCTTGTATTCTTACCCAAACAGTTTCCACAGAACTCCCAGTCTCTGAAGCGTCAATCTCTGTGCAGATATACGCTTTTCTAACATACAATGCAACACCTCCTCCTCGTTTATCAAGTCTGTTTCTTGCAAATAAGTTGTATCCTTCTAGCCTTGTATTCCAATCATGTGTATCGTCCCACCAAGTCTCAGTGATTCCAATGACATCATATTTCTTCTCCTGCGTTAGTAGCTCCAGTTCTCCTTGTTTGTTGCCCATGCTTTGTGCATTCGTATAGAAACACTTTAGTTTGTGATTGGTTTCTCTTCCTTCAATATTTTTATTATGTAAATTTTTTTGTCTTTGTTCTTCCCCTTCACTTCTAATAGCAGAAATCTCAATAGTATTTGTCAAGTGTATGGCTTTTGCTGGCATTTTGCTTCCCTTCCCACATTGTTCTAGTTTAAAGCTCTCCTGATGAGTGTAGCAAGGCAACTTCCAAATACATGTTTTCCAGTCTTCGTAAGGTGCACCCCATCTCTAGCAAGTAATCCATCGTATAGGTAATTCACTCCGTGATCCAGAAATCCAAATCCTTGCTGACGGCACCATCGACGTAGCCAGTTGTTCACCTGCAGAATCTTATTCCACCTCCATGTTCCATGGCCATCCACTGGGAGGATGGAAGAGAAGACCACCTGCGCTCCCAGTTCTTTCACTTTCTTACCTAAGTTTTCAAAGTCACTGCAGATGGTTTCCAGGTCGTTTCTAGCGGTGTCATTTGTCCCCACATGTATTAGCAGGAATGGGTAGTCATCTTTAGGTCTGAAGAGTCCTGATATCCTGTCAGACACATCTTTAATTTTTGCACCTGGAAGACAGCACATTCTCTTGAGGTTATATCCGGTCTTCAGATAGCGGCCTCTGTTCCTCTCAACAGGGAATCGCCCATGACAACAACTCTCCGTTTCTTCTTCACAACAGTTTTCTTTCTCCATTCAGGAGGACGTTGAGGGCGTACAAGGTTGTTTGTGGGCAAAGTCTTATCCTGATGTATTTCTTCATCGTTCTCCTGTGTAAGAGCCTGGTATTGGTTCCTGAGCAGAATTGGTGCTGACTGCCTCCTGATCCTCCTGCTTCTCTGGGTCACATGCTTCCATTCCTCTGTTTCTTCAGTTGCACTTCGAATTTCTTCTCTTTCTGTACCATGAAGAGATAATTCTGCTCTGTCTAAGAACTCTTCACCTTCCTTAATGGTCTTCAATGTAGATAACCTCTCTTCCAGATTTTGCAACTTTTCCTCCAACAGGGACACAAGCTTGCATTTCTGGCATGTGAAGTTTGGCTTTTCCACTGGTAAGTCTATGAACATGTAGCAAGAAATGCAGCTCACCACATGGCTCCTAGCCTCTTCCATGTTCTTATTGTTCAAGAGATAATCAAGCGGTGAAATATAAGCCAAAACTCGCGCGCCTAGCGGCGCGCGGTTTACTGTAGTCCTCCTTTCAGCTGCAACAGCCAAAATCCAGTGTTCCTTGAGCTCGCGGAGACTCTTCACTTATCCCAGAAGGCACTGGGAATATGCAAATTATCTCCTCGGGACTCCTCCCCTGGTTTACTGATGTCCTCCTTTCAGCTGCAACAGCCAAAATCCAGTGTTCCTTGAGCTCGCGGAGACTCTTCACTTATCCCAGAAGGCACTGGGAATATGCAAATTATCTCCTCGGGACTCCTCCCCTGGTTTACTGATGTCCTCCTTTCAGCTGCAACAGCCAAAATCCAGTGTTCCTTGAGCTCGCGGAGACTCTTCACTTATCCCAGAAGGCACTGGGAATATGCAAATTATCTCCTCGGGACTCCTCCCCTGGTTTACTGATGTCCTCCTTTCAGCTGCAACAGCCAAAATCCAGTGTTCCTTGAGCTCGCGGAGACTCTTCACTTATCCCAGAAGGCACTGGGAATATGCAAATTATCTCCTCGGGACTCCTCCCCTGGTTTACTGATGTCCTCCTTTCAGCTGCAACAGCCAAAATCCAGTGTTCCTTGAGCTCGCGGAGACTCTTCACTTATCCCAGAAGGCACTGGGAATATGCAAATTATCTCCTCGGGACTCCTCCCCTGGTTTACTGATGTCCTCCTTTCAGCTGCAACAGCCAAAATCCAGTGTTCCTTGAGCTCGCGGAGACTCTTCACTTATCCCAGAAGGCACTGGGAATATGCAAATTATCTCCTCGGGACTCCTCCCCTGGTTTACTGATGTCCTCCTTTCAGCTGCAACAGCCAAAATCCAGTGTTCCTTGAGCTCGCGGAGACTCTTCACTTATCCCAGAAGGCACTGGGAATATGCAAATTATCTCCTCGGGACTCCTCCCCTGGTTTACTGATGTCCTCCTTTCAGCTGCAACAGCCAAAATCCAGTGTTCCTTGAGCTCGCGGAGACTCTTCACTTATCCCAGAAGGCACTGGGAATATGCAAATTATCTCCTCGGGACTCCTCCCCTGGTTTACTGATGTCCTCCTTTCAGCTGCAACAGCCAAAATCCAGTGTTCCTTGAGCTCGCGGAGACTCTTCACTTATCCCAGAAGGCACTGGGAATATGCAAATTATCTCCTCGGGACTCCTCCCCTGGTTTACTGATGTCCTCCTTTCAGCTGCAACAGCCAAAATCCAGTGTTCCTTGAGCTCGCGGAGACTCTTCACTTATCCCAGAAGGCACTGGGAATATGCAAATTATCTCCTCGGGACTCCTCCCCTGGTTTACTGATGTCCTCCTTTCAGCTGCAACAGCCAAAATCCAGTGTTCCTTGAGCTCGCGGAGACTCTTCACTTATCCCAGAAGGCACTGGGAATATGCAAATTATCTCCTCGGGACTCCTCCCCTGGTTTACTGATGTCCTCCTTTCAGCTGCAACAGCCAAAATCCAGTGTTCCTTGAGCTCGCGGAGACTCTTCACTTATCCCAGAAGGCACTGGGAATATGCAAATTATCTCCTCGGGACTCCTCCCCTGGTTTACTGATGTCCTCCTTTCAGCTGCAACAGCCAAAATCCAGTGTTCCTTGAGCTCGCGGAGACTCTTCACTTATCCCAGAAGTGTATATATACAGGACAGGAGAAGTGGTACTGTGCAGTGTATATATACAGGACAGGAGGAGTGGTACTGTGCAGTGTATATATAAAGGATAGGAGAAGTGGTACTGTGTAGTGTATATATACAGGACAGGAGGAGTGGTACTGTGCAGTGTATATATATATACAGGACAGAAGTGGTACTGTGCAGTGTATATATACAGGACAGGAGGAGTGGTACTGTGCAGTGTATATATACAGAACAGGAGGAGTGGTACTATGCAGTGTATATATACAGGACAGGAGAAGTGGTACTGTGTAGTGTATATATACAGGATAGGAGAAGTGGTACTGTGCAGTGTATATATACAGGACAGGAGAAGTGGTGTGCAGTGTATATATACAGGATAGGAGAAGTGGTACTGTGCAGTGTATATATACAGGACAGGAGGAGTGGTACTGTGCAGTGTATATATACAGGACAGGAGAAGTGGTACTGTGCAGTGTATATATACAGGACAAGAGGAGTGGTACTGTGCAGTGTATATATACAGGATAGGAGGAGTGGTACTGTGCAGTGTATATATACAGGACAGGAGAAGTGGTACTGTGCAGTGTATATATACAGGACAGGAGGAGTGGTACTGTGCAGTGTATATATACAGGACAGGAGAAGTGGTACTGTGCAGTGCATATATACAGAACATGAGAAGTACTGTGCAGTGTATATATACAGGGCAGGAGAAGTGGTACTGTGCAGTGTATATATACAGGATAGAAGTGGTACTGTGCAGTGTACATATACAGGACATGAGAAGTGGTACTGTGCAGTGTGTATATACAGGACAGGAGAAGTGGTACTGTGCAGTGTACATATACAGGACAGGAGGAGTGGTACTGTGCAGTGTATATATACAGGATAGGAGGAGTGGTACTGTGCAGTGTATAGATACAGCACAGGAGAAGTGGTACTGTGCAGTGTATATATACAGGACAGGAGGAGTGGTACTGTGCAGTGTATATATACAGGATAGGAGGAGTGGTACTGTGCAGTGTATATATACAGGATAGGAGAAGTGGTACTGTGCAGTGTATATATACAGGACAGGAGGAGTGGTACTGTGCAGTGTATATATACAGGATAGGAGAAGTGGTACTGTGCAGTGTATATATACAGGACATGAGAAGTGGTACTGTGCAGTGTATATATACAGGACATGAGAAGTGGTACTGTGCAGTGTATATATACAGGATAGGAGAAGTGGTACTGTGCAGTGTATATATACAGGATAGGAGAAGTGGTACTGTGCAGTGTACATATACAGGACATGAGAAGTCGTACTGTGCAGTGTGTATATACAGGACAGGAGAAGTGGTACTGTGCAGTGTACATATACAGGACATGAGAAGTGGTACTGTGCAGTGTACATATACAGGACAGGAGAAGTGGTACTGTGCAGTGTACATATACAGGACAGAAGTGGTACTGTGCAGTGTACATATACAGGACATGAGGAGTGGTACTGTGCAGTGTATAAATACAGGACAGGAGGAGTGGTACTATTCTGTCCCTGGGGCCTGTGGCTGTAAATATGGCTCTGAGATGCCGGATCTCTTTCACCCTACTTACAATTGGCGACGATCGCAGATAGCTTAACTCAGCTGCCGGAACACGTTATGAAGAATCCAGAAGAGACTTTGATTTCTTTAAGAATTCTTGTTGAATGCATACAAACAGCATCAGGTAAAAAAGACTTTCTTCAGACAGACTGAAAACACATGTGATTCTGATAAAATCAAGATGGAGAATGAAACACAGAAGAAAGAAGAAGGAAATGACATCACACCAGAAGAGGGAGACAGAGAGACAGAAGGGACAAACTTGATGTAAAGGGAGGATTTCAGCTTTGCAAACACAGGGACACATAGCAACAGTAAACAATATGAGAGACTGCAATACAGCATGTAAAATACACAGGACAGTCAGTAAAATGTCTCATTCATGGGACATAACACTCCCCGTCTGAAATCTATAGATTTCATAATTTTATGATGTCCACTGGAGATGTCACTGTAGACCTGAAAGACAAAAGGAAAAAAACAAGCATGCAGGTAATAACAACAACAGTTGAAGTCCAATTGGCATGGTCCAATGTTCAGTTGGAGGCATGAAGTCCTCAACAGCGGAATAGTCCAAGTCCAAACGAAAACCCATCTTCGGATTGGGGAAGCCGCAACGTGCAAACACTTCCACCAACCCAATAATCCGCTGGAGAAAGTTAAAATATTACAATGTTCAACACAGCTGGAGGAGTATATGGCGGTAGGCTCCCCGCCGTGAGCTGAGTTCAGAGACGAAGCTAAGATTATGTGACTCCTGCTCGAAGGAGCCAGCAGATGATTTGCCTGAAATGTATGTCAGCAGATAGGATGGCTGACCAGCTGAAAGGATGTCCAGGGTAAAGAGAGCTCAGCTTCTGTACCTTTTTGCCGGTTTCTGAAGCGCTGGGAGAGGCTCCTGCAGCTGTAGTCTTCTTAGACACGTCGTAGGAAAGGTAGACTTGTCTCTTGATGACGGTTGAAAGAGTCTTTACAGAACTACGGGGCAGGACTTGTTGTAAGGCTTTTAGAGACTTCTTCGCCGTCTCCCATCTTTGCTGTCTCTGAGATGGTAACATAGTGTTCCCGTTGATATCCTGAGTTGCAAGCTGTCTCAGTGGTACCCTGCCTAGAACTGCGATGGGTGTCTTAAACCCGAGAGGACCGTCGATACTGTTTTCAACAGACGAGGCTCCTCGTTTGATAGCAAGTTCCTTACAGGGTGATGCTTGGGAAGTGAACGTGTCTTGTTCAACATCCGCCAGTGAGCTGAGGCTGAATTGCGTGGGGAAAATGCTGGCGCCATCGGTCAGAGGTAGGCTGTTGAGAGAGGGGCTCTCACTCTGAGCACTGAAGTCTAGCATGGCTTCAGTTTGACCAGGCTTGTGATGGAGATGGGTATCAAAGGTTGGGAACTTAGCAGTTACTTGCTGTGGATCCCTTGGCAACTTAGTCTTTGCTGGAAGAGAAGGTGAGGGAGCTACCCAGCTGTTATAGTTGTCTTCGGTGGGTTTGACGCTCATGACCCTGATGATCACTTTGTCTCCCTCTGTAGGTAGTAAGTTGTTGTCCTTGGTTGAAGGATCGAATGCTGTTATCTCGAGGTTGTAGTCTCGAGGATAAAGCGGACTTGAAATATTGGATGGTTGCCGTTGACACATAGTGTCGTTTGACTTCTCCTTCATCCATTGGTGACGTGAGTATGACAGGGAGGACAAGTCGTTGTCATCCGACGTGATAACGGTTTTGTAAGAGGAGATGTCGTTCTGATTCTTTGTCTGGTCACTACAGACATTGCCAATGATGACCCAGCCCAACTCGAGGCGCTGGGCATATGGTTCATTGAGTAGTCCGTGGATTTGTTGACGCATCTTGTGCAGTCGTATAATGTCTCTGCCGAGGAGAATTAGGATGTCTGCCTTATCATCCAGGGGTGGCATCTCTTTGGCTATCATTCTGAGATGAGGATGCTGAAGAGCGACTTCTGGTGTTGGGATTTCTTCCCTATTGAATGGTATTTGGTTACACTCTACAAGCGTGGGTAGTGGTATCTCCGTGGCGCCTTTCTCAAGAGAAGTTATTATGAGGCCACTGGCCCTTCTTCCAGAGGTTTGTAAAACGCCGCTGCAGGTGCCCAAGGTGTAGGGATAGACGTCTCCTTTTAAGTCAAACAAGTCAAAGAGTTCCGACCTGGCTAATGATTTGTTGCTCTGGTCATCCAGGCTAACGTACACCTTGACTGCCTTCTCTGGATGGCCCTTGGGATACACCCATGACAGGCATATCTTCGCACAGGACTTGTCTCGAAGACCTTCTCCACAGACATCGGTGCATGAGGAAGATACTGCAACATGGCTTGTCACTTGGTCTGTACTCTCCCCGCCATGGCTTGTGGTGGGAGAAGGTGAAGACGCAGAGTCAGGCTGTGATGGATGGAGCGCCTGTACGTGGTCTTCGCTGTCGCACTCTAGACACTTGATGGGAATGACACAGCAAGATGTTCGGTAGAGGCGCAGCACCTGAAGCATACTCCAAACTTCTTCAAGAGCTCCTTTCGTTCTTGAAGGGGCTTCTTCCTGAAGCCGATGCACTTCTTCAGGGGATGTGGTAGTTTGTGAATTGGACACTGGCGATTAGGATTCTCAACCTTCTCACCTTTGTCGCTCTTATCTTGTGATACTGAAGGTGCCGGAAGAACATCAGTCTTCTTGATGGACATTGGAGCTTGGTGGTTCCTGTAGTTAAGACGTGGACTGTCGTGTTTTGTAGATGAAACAGGGTCGCTGTGTTCTCCATAGGAAAAACTTGGATCGGTCTTACACTCTGCGATATTTTCGATGAACTCGCAGAAGTAGGAAAATGGAGGGAAGGAGACTTGGTTTTCCCTTTTGTATTTTGATCCAAGCATAGCCCACTTATTTTGGATATTGGGTGGCAGCTTGGAAACTATTGGGGTTACCCCATGAGCAGTGTCCAGGTAGCTGAGGCCAGGAAGGTACGGGTCTGCTTTGGCCAGCTGAAGCTCTAACAGGAGGTCGCTGAGCTATTGGAACCTTGTACTGTCCTTATTAGATACCTTTGGAAAATCCTCTAGTCGTTTGAACAGGGCCCTTTCTATGACCTCAGGACTGCCATAGCTTCTTTCTAGTCTCTTCAATGCGGCAGTGAGACCAGCAATGGGATTACTGATGTGGACAGATTTAAGTCTCTTGACCCGATCCGTGGATTGTGGCCCAAGCCACCTGATTAGCAGGTCTAGCTCTTCAGCGGCGGTGATGCCGAGATCACTGATCGTGGTTTCAAAGGTACACTTCCAACCCCTGTAGTTCTCAGGTTTATCGTCAAACTCTGTAAGACCGGTCTTAGTTAGATCACGCCAAATCATGTACCTTGCGAGGCCAGTCATATCAGCATTCTCCGTTTTTGGAAGGACCGATGCTGGCTGGATAGCTTTGTTCATACAGTCTGTGATTTGACCTGGGAATGCAGGTATATATGGGGCAGCGTAGGCGTTCAGTCCATTAACTGGCTTAATGAGCTTAGTTTCTGCCACACATGGGACTGGAATTGTGTGATTGACCGGAGTGTGGTGACTGGCCTGCATATTGGCCTGTACGTAGGATTCTGAGTATAAGATTTGGTGATTTGCAGGTTTCTGGTACATTTCGGTGCACAGAGGTGGATCAGGATACAAGATTGGCAGCGTATTGTAATTGTACTGACCTTGGGTGCAGGATGGGGATAAACGCTCTGTGTCCTGTTGTCTCAGGGGAGCATCAGTGTGGTCAGGAAGGATTGCAGGAGCAGGGATAGCGCTGTGTTGGCTTTGTACATAGTCTCTAGTACGCTTAAGAGGGTCTTCAGTATCAAAAACACTTAAACTGATGCTGTCTCTTTGGCTCCACTGATGGCTTGTTCCAGGACCTTTAACTTTGCCATGGCTATGGCGTCTTGGCGTTCCTTCTCTAGGGCCTCTAGGGCAGCTTGTATTTTAGTGGCCTCTAGGGCAGCTTGTATTTTAGTTGCCTCAGTTTTCATTTCAGTTTCCTTTTGAGCAAAGGCAGCTTGTATCTTAGTGGCCTCAGCTTCCGCACGTGCTTTTATGAGCTGTTCGCTGAGGGTTGAGGATTTTGAAGAGCGTGACTTAGATGTTCGCTTTGACTGTCTGGCAGAGCCAGAAATGCAAGATGACATCTCGGCTATTAGTGCGATTCTTGCCTCTGTTTTGGCTTTTATATCGCGCACCATGCTTTCTCTCTCAGAGTTAAGTTTTTGGAAAGCTTGCAGCTCTTTGCAGGTAACTGATGGGTTAAGTCTTTTTAACACTGCGATATATTGGTCTGTTATTTCTGCATAACATTGATAATCTGAACACAGTTGTGCGAGAGCTCCCTCCAGTGGTTGTTGGAGAGAAGCAGGCTGAGATAGGTTATTTATGTGGCATAAGAGTTTTTGCCATAGCTCTGCTGTTGCACGGAGAAGATCATGTTTACTGGATTCTAGATTCTCCCTTATTTTCCATGTTGGCTTTGTGACACGTCTAGCCTTCTCACTAAATGGTGGATCAGGGTCTATGCACTCTTCCTCTGACAATGGGTCTGGCAGAGACCGTGTAGTCATTCCTTCAGCCATCCTGATTCACAGGAAGAAGGGGAGCTGTATAGACTCTATATGTTGAGAGCGGATGCTCTGCAGGAAGTTCTGTAGCTTTATAGAAGCTGTGGGTTTTACAGATGAATCTGAAGAGTCTTTTTTACTATTCTGTCCCCGGGGCCTGTGGCTGTAAATATGGCTCTGTGAGATGCCGAATCTCTTTCACCTTACTTACAATTGGCGACGGTCGCAGATAGCTTAACTCAGCTGCCGGCACACATGTTATGAAGAATCCAGAAGAGACTTTGATTTCTTTAAGAATTCTTGTTGAATGCATACAAACAGCAGCAGGTAAAAAAGACTTTCTTCAGACAGACTGAAAACACATGTGATTCTGATAAAATCAAGATGGAGAATGAAACACAGAAGAAAGAAGAAGGAAATGACATCACACCAGAAGAGGGAGACAGAGAGACAGAAGGGACAAACTTGATGTAAAGGGAGGATTTCAGCTATGCAAACACAGGGACACATACCAACAGTAAACAATATGAGAGACTGCAATACAGCATGTAAAATACACAGGACAGTCAGTAAAATGTCTCATTCATGGGACATAACAGGTACTGTGCAGTGTATATACAGTCATGGCCAAAAGTTTTGAGAATGACACAAATATTAATTTTTACAAAGTCTACTGCTTCACTTTTTTAATGGCAATTTGCATATACTCCAGAATGTTATAAAGAGTGATCAGCTTAACAGCAATTACTTGCAAAGTTAATATTTGGCTAGAAAATGAACTTTATCCCCAAAACACATTTCAACATCATTGCAGCCCTGCCTTAAAAGGACCAGCTAACGTCTTTTCAGTGATTGCTCCATTAACACAGGTGTGGGTGTTGATGAGGACATGGCTGGAGATCAATCTGTCATGATTAAGTAAGAATGACACCACTGGACACTTTAAAAGGAGGCTGGTGCTTGGCATCATTGTTTCTCTTCTGTTAACCATGGTTATCTCTAAAGAAACACGTGCAGTCATCATTGCAATGCACAAAAATGGCCTAACAGGGAAGAGTATCGCAGCTAGAAAGATTGCACCTCAGTCAACAATCTATTGCATCATCAAGAACTTCAAGGAGAGAGGTTCCATTGTTGCCAAAAAGGCTCCAGGGCGCCCAAGAAAGACCAGCAAGCGCCAGGACCGTCTCTTAAAAGTGTTTCAGCTGCGGGATCGGGCTACCAGCAGTGCAGAGTTTGCTCAGGAATGGCAGCAGGCAGGTGTGAGTACATTTGCACGCACTGTGAGGCGGAGACTCTTGGAGCAAGGCCTGGTTTCAAGGAGGGCAGCAAAGAAGCCACTTCTCTCCAGAAAAAACATCATGGACAGACTGATATTCTGCAAAAGGTACAGGCAGTGGACTGCTGAGGACTGGGGTAAAGTTATTTTCTCTGATGAATCCCCTTTTCGATTGTTTGGGACATCAGGAAAACGCCTCATTCGGAGAAGACAAGGTGAGCGCTACCACCAGTCTTGTCTCATGCCAACTGTTAAGCATCCTGAAACCATTCATGTGTGGGGTTGCTTCTCAGCCAAGGGAATCGGCTCTCTCACAGTCTTGCCTAAAAACACAGCCATGAATAAAGAATGGTACCAGAATGTCCTCCAAGAGCAACTTCTCCCAACACTCCAAGAGCAGTTTGGCGATCAACAATGCCTTTTCCAGCATGATGGAGCACCTTGCCATAAAGCAAAGGTGATAACTAAATGGCTCAGGGAACAAAACATAGAGATTTTGAGTCCATAGCCTGGAAACTCCCCAGATCTTAATCCCATTGAGAACTTGTGGTCAATCATCAAGAGACGGGTGGACAAACAAAAACCTAAAAATTCTGACAAAATGAAAGCATTGATTGTGCAAGAATGGACTGCTATCAGTCAGGATTTGGTCCAGAAGTTGATTGAGAGCATGCCAGGGAGAATTGCAGAGGTCCTGAAGAAGAAGGGTCAACACTGCAAATATTGACTTGCTGCATTAACTCATTCTAACTGTCAATATAAGCTTTTGTTACTCATATGTTTGCAATTATATTTCTGTCTGTGATAAAAACATCTGTCAAACACACATAAAAACCAGAGGGCAGCAGATCATGTGAAAATATAATATTTGTGTCATTCTCAAAACTTTTGGCCATGACTGTATACAGGACATGAGAAGTGGTACTGTGCAGTGTACATATACAGGACATGAGAAGTGGTACTGTGCAGTGTATATATACAGGACAGGAGAAATGGTGTTGTGCAGTGTATATACAGAAGTGGTACTGTGCAGTGTACATATACAGGACATGAGAAGTGGTACTGTGCAGTGTACATATACAGGACATGAGAAGTGGTACTGTGCAGTGTACAGTATATATACAGGACAGGAGAAGTGGTACTGTGCAGTGTATATATACAGGACATGAGAAGTGGTACTGTGCAGTGTACATACACAGGACATGAGAAGTGGTACTGTGCAGTGTATATATACAGGACAGGAGAAGTGGTGTTGTGCAGTGTACATATACAGGACATGAGAAGTGGTACTGTGCAGTGTATATATACAGGATAGGAGAAGTGGTACTGTGCAGTGTATATATACAGGACAGGAGAAGTGGTGTTGTGCAGTGTACATATACAGGACATGAGAAGTGGTACTGTGCAGTGTACATATACAGGATAGGAGAAGTGGTAATGTGCAGTGTATATATACAGGACAGGAGAAGTGGTGTTGTGCAGTGTACATATACAGGACATGAGAAGTGGTAATGTGCAGTGTATATGTACAGGACAGGAGGAGTGGTACTGTGCAGTGTATATATACAGGACAGGAGAAGTGGTACTGTGCAGTGTACATATACAGGACATGAGATGTGGTACTGTGCAGTGTATATATACAGGACAGGAGAATTGGTGTTGTGCAGTGTACATATACAGGACTTGAGAAGTGGTACTGTGTAGTGTATATATACAGGACAGGAGGAGTGGTACTGTGTAGTGTATATATACAGGACAGGAGAATTGGTGTTGTGCAGTGTACATATACAGGACAGGAGAAGTGGTACTGTGCAGTGTACATATACAGGACATGAGAAGTGGTACTGTGTAGTGTATATATACAGGACAGGAGGAGTGGTACTGTGTAGTGTATATATACAGGACATGAGAAGTGGTGTTGTGCAGTGTACATATACAGGACATGAGAAGTTGTACTGTGCAGTGTATATATACAGGACAGGAGGAGTGGTACTGTGTAGTGTATATATACAGGACAGGAGGAGTGGTACTGTGTAGTGTATATATACAGGACAGGAGGAGTGGTACTGTGTAGTGTATATATACAGGACAGGAGAATTGGTGTTGTGCAGTGTATATATACAGGACAGGAGGAGTGGTACTGTGTAGTGTATATATACAAGACAGGAGGAGTGGTACTGTGTAGTGTATATATACAGGACAGGAGAATTGGTGTTGTGCAGTGTATATATACAGGATAGTAGAAGTGGTACTGTGTAGTGTATATATACAGGATAGGAGGAGTGGTACTGTGCAGTGTATATATACAGGACATGAGGAGTGGTACTGTGCAGTGTATATATACAGGATAGTAGAAGTGGTACTGTGCAGTGTATATATACAGGATAGGAGAAGTGGTACTGTGCAGTGTATATATACAGAACAGGAGGAGTGGGTTACTGTGCAGTGTACATATACAGGACATGAGGAGTGGTACTGTGCAGTGTATATATACAGGACAGGAGGAGTGGTACTGTGCAGTGTATATATACAGGACAGGAGGAGTGGTACTGTGTAGTGTATATATACAGGACAGGAGGAGTGGTACTGTGCAGTGTATATATACAGGACAGGAGAGATGGTACTGTGCAGTGTATATATACAGGACAGGAGAAGTGGTACTGTGTAGTGTATATATACAGGATAGTAGAAGTGGTACTGTGCAGTGTACATATACAGGACATGAGAAGTGGTACTGTGTAGTGTATATATACAGGACAGGAGGAGTGGTACTGTGTAGTGTATATATACAGGACATGAGAAGTGGTACTGTGCAGTGTATGTATACAGGATGGGAGAAGTGATACTGTGCAGTGCACATACACTGAAGAAAATAATTATTTGATCCCTTACTGATTTTGTAAGTTTACCCACTGACAAAGACATGAACAGTCTATAATTTTAAGGGTAGGTTAATTTTAACATTGAGAGATAGAATATCAAAAATAAAATCCAGAAAATCACATTGTATAAATTGTATAAATGTATTTGCATTTTACAGTGAAAAATAAGTATTTGATCCCCTACCAACCATTAAGAATTCTGGCTCCTACAGTTAGTTAGACACTCCTAATCAACTCATTACCTGCATTAAAGACAGCTGTCTTACATAGTTACTAGTGATGAGCGAGCATGTTCGTCACAACTCAGTACTCGCTCGAGCTTCTCAATGCTCTGAGCTCGCGGAATATTTCTGGGGTTGCTCGGCGGAAGCTCGGGCCCCCGTCCTGTATGTTTGTTGCTCTTTAGAGAGCCAATGAACATGCAGGATTGTCTGCCAAACACTGTAATGCTGCAGCTATGTTGGTTGTGGCATTACAGTGATTGGCTGACCGCACAGCGTCATCAGGTCTATATCAGACCTGCCACTGCCCTGCTCGTCACAGTCTACTCCGGAATCAGGCAGTGTAGGGAGAGGTGCAGCTGAGCTAGGGAGAAATTTGCTTGTTTCTTAGTTAGCGTAGGTATACCACAATATATTATACACATAGTTACATAGTTATTAAGGTTGAAGGAAGACTTTAAGTCCATCTATTTCAACCCCTATCCTATCCTAACCTGCCATAACATATTGAGCCAGAGGAAGGCAAAAAAAAAACAAGTGGCAAACAGTAAGCTACACATTGGGGAAAAAAATTCCTTCCCGACTCCACATACGGCAATCAGACTAGCTCCTGGATCAACGCTGTATCTAGGAAACTAGTGAATATAGCCTGTAATATTTTACTTTTCAAGAAAGGCATCCAGTCCCTTCTTAAATTTTAGTAGGGAATTACTCATTACAACATTAGACGGCAGAGAGTTCCATAGTCTCACTGCTCTTACAGTAAAGAATCTGCGTCTGTGATTATGGCTTAACCTTCTTTCCTCCAGACGTAGAGGATGCCCCCTTGTCCCCGTCACAGGTCTAAGAGTAAAAAGATCATTAGAAAGGTCTTTGTACTGTCCCCTCATATATTTATACATTGTAATAAGATCACCCCTAAGCCTTCGTTTTTCCAAACTAAATAACCCCAAGTGTAATAACCTGTCTTGGTATTGCAGACCCCCCAGTTCTCTAATAACCTTAGTCGCTCTTCTCTGCACCCGCTCCAGTTCAGCTATGTCTTTCTTATACACCGGAGACCAGAACTGTACACAGTATTCTAAGTGTGGTCGCACCAGTGACTTGTATAGAGGTAAAATTATGTTCTCCTCATGAGCATCTATGCCTCTTTTAATGCATCCCATTATTTTATTTGCCTTGGCAGCAGCTGCCTGACATTGGCCCCTAAATGTGAGTTTGTCGTCCACCATCACCCAGGTCTTTTTCAGTGACAGTTTTGCCCAGTGTTTTACAATTAAGCACATAATTATACATCTTGTTTGTTCTACCCAAATGCATGACCTTATATTTATCCCCTTTAAAGCTCATTTGCCATTTATCAGCCCAAGCTTCTAGTTTACATAAATCCTCCTGTAATATAAAATTGTCCTCCTCTGTATTTATTACCCTGCAGAGTTTAGTGTCATCTGCAAATATTGAAATACTACTCTGTATGCCCCTACAAGGTCACTAATAAATATGTTAATAAGAAGCAACCCCAATAATGACCCCTGTGGTACCCCACAGCTAACTGTGACCCAGTCCGAGTGTGCTCCATTAATAACCACCCTTTGTTTCCTATCCATGAGCCAGTTCTTAACCCACTTACACATATTTTCCCCTATCCCCATTGTTCTCATTTTATGTATCAACCTTTTGTGTGGCACTGTATCAAAAGCTTTTGAGAAGTCCATGAACACCACGTCCACTGCATTCCCTTGGTCCAGTCCTGAACTTACCCCTTCATAAAAGCTTATCAGATTAGTCTGACAAGAACGGTCCCTCGTAAACCCATGCTGATACTGTGTCATGAGGTTATTCAGCCTCAGATACTCCAATATAGTATCCATTAAAAAACCCTCCAGGATTTTACCCACAGTAGATGTTAAGCTCACTGGCCTATAATTTCCAGGTTCAGTTTTTGTCCCCTTTTTGAATATTGGCACCACATTTGCTATACGCCAGTCCTGTGGTACAGACCCCGTTATTATGGAATCTTTAAAGATTAAAAATAATGGTCTATCTATGACTGTACTTAATTCCTGCAGTACTCGGGGGTGTATCCCATCCGGGCCCGGGGATTTGTCAACTTTAGTGATATTTAGACGCCGCCGTACTTCCTGCTGGGTTAAGCAGGTGACATTTAATGGAGAATTTTTTTTGTCACTGATCATGTTATCTGTCATGGGATTTTCTTGTGTAAATACTGTTGAAAAAAAGTCATTTAGCATATTGGCTTTTTCCTCATCCTCATCCACCATTTCACCCAGACTATTTTTAAGGGGACCAACACTATCATTTTTTAGTTTCTTGCTATTTATGTAGATAAAGAATATTTTGGGATTATTTTTACTTTCTCTGGCAATGAGTCTCTGTCTCAATCTTTGCTGTCTTGATTTGCTTTTTACAGAATTTATTCAGTCTTCTGTATTTATTTAATTCCTCATCACTACCTACTTGCTTTAATTCCCTAAACGCTTTCTTTTTGTCCCTTATTGCGCCCCTTACAGCTCTATTTAGCCATAGTGGTTTCCTCTTAATTCTAGCATGTTTATTCCATAGGGTATATACTGTGCACAGGTCCTATTCAGGATACTAATAAACGTCTCCCATTTTCTTTGTGTATTTTTATGTCTCAGGATATCGTCCCAGTTTATTGTACTAAGATCATCTCTCATCCGTTGGAAATTTGCCTTCCTGAAGTTTAGTGTCCTTGTAACACCTCGACTACACATCTTATAAAAAGAACATGAAAGCTTATTATTTTGTGATCACTATTACCCAAGTGACCCCCAACCCTTATATTTGATATGCGGTCTGGCCTGTTGGATAATATTAGGTCTAGCAGTGCCCCCCTCTTGTTGGGTCCTGAACTAGTTGTGAAAGGTAATTGTCTCTCATAGTTGTCAAAAACCTATTACCTTTGCTGGAACACATATTTATCTCAACTAAAGGTACTGTCACACTAAGCGAGATCGCTAACGAGATCGCTAAAGAGTCACCGATTTTATGACGCAGTAGCGATCTCATTAGCGACGCAGCTGTAGTGACATGTGGCAGCGATGTGGCCCCTGCTGAGATGTCGTTGATCGCTTATGAACGTTCTGAGCCGTTTTTTGGTCGTTGGTGTCCCGCTGGTGAGCCTGAATCGCTGAGTGTGACACCATTTATGAACGACTTTACCAGCGTCGCAGGCGGGACTAGGTTTTCCCAACGATCGCAGAGGTCGTTTATACAGATCGCTGATCTCTGATGAGATCTTTGTGTTTGGAAGCTAACTAGCGATCACATAGCGATCGCACTAGCGATCTCGCCAGGTCGTGTCGTTGTCGTGATCGCTAGTGCGATCGCTAAGTGTGACAGTGCCTTAACAGTCCTGAGGACTAATCCAGCTGCATAGATATCAGTGCTAGGCAGGCAGGCAGTGTATGTGGCAGACTGCAGAGCATATAGCAAAAGGGTCCATTCCAGTTCTGTCTGCTGCTGCTACTTTTACAGATATTTCTAGACATAGCCCCAGGTATCGGGCCAGGAAAAATTTTTTTTTTGGATCTTAATCATGATTATTTGCTTAAAAACTGTGATAGCTGAACCAGCATTTTTTCTTAGAGCTAGCATTTTTCTAAAGTTCAGAGGCCTTGTTTTCTTTTTAACTGACAGGCTGACGTGTACCAGGAGACAAGATAAGATGTTCCTCATTTTAGTCAATACAATACACCCCCCCCCCCCGCCTGAGAAGAGACACTCTGTGCTAGGAGCTAAACAGGGCCAAAAGCCAAGAATGGAGTTCTAAAGTGAAACTAGCATTTTATGTTTATGTTGTATTAACTGCCATATATGGTAATTCCGCTTCCTGCTTATGGGGTGTATATAAGCCCCTTCATTAGCAATAAAGAGCAGAGCTTATTGACGCACCCTTTGGTCTGTGTCTTATTCTCTCTGGTACCACATTCCAAGGAGGAAAGGGTTAACGAAATAACAGTGACGACAGCTGGCGCCCCGACCAGGGACCTGAGTTATTTTATTCTGAGGAAGCCCGACCGGTCCGGAGACATGGGATGAGCGGAGCTTTCTGTTGGTGATATACACAGCGCTGGGGTAAGAATACTTATTATATTCTACCTAAAATCTATATCACTGTATAGTGGACTCCCTCTTCCCCGAGCGGTCGGCTTTCCAGGTAATTCACAGGTATTCCTGGCTCAGGTCCCTTTGAACCAGTAGACCTTCAGATTAATTGTCAGTAGTGTTGAGCGATACGATACCGCAAGTATCGGGTATCGGCCGATATTAGCTCTATCGGCCTTTCGATACTTAGTTCCGATATTTTCGTCTTATCGGATACCGGAATCGGGATTGTCACTGTCACTGTCAGTGTCCGTCGGTCGGGTCTGTCAGGAGTCAGCGGCACTTACCTGGCAGAAGATCTCCGGCGGTCACGGGCTGGACTGCTTCATGGCCGCCATCATCTTTCCCCGGCGGTCACATGCAGTTTCTCGCGATAACTGCAGTGACTGCTGGGTAATCCCGGCCGTAAAGCAGTCAGTCCGATGACGTCACCGCCGGGGAAGCAGGTAATCAGCTGTGCTGCGTTGCGATGACAGGCTCTGCCTGTCATTGCGATGTAGCAGAGCTGGATCGTCGTGGGACAGTCGTTACTATGGACTGCGTCGGACAGGTGGTATACTGTTGGTTTGTTTTTTTTCTTTTTTTACAGGAGATCGATGGCGTCGCAGGAATGAGTGTATAATAAAATTAATGAAAACTGTGTTGTCTCTTTTATTTCATTAAAAGACTTTTTCTTGCTTTGTCTTTTTTTTATACATTTAATAACTTTGGGATTAATAATGGATCGGTGTCTTATTGACGCCTATCCATTATTAACCGGGCTTATTGTCACCGTGCAATCAACGGTGACATTAACCCCTTATTACCCCACTTGCCACCGCTACAGGGCAGTGGGAAGAGCCGGGTAAAGTGCCACAATTGGCACATCTTTTGATGCGCCAAATGTGGGGCTGCTGTAGCCTGGTATTATCAGGCTGTTGAGGCAATCCTTTATTGATAAAATACCTCAATGGGTAGCACCCAAACACAACCGTGATATAAAAAAAACAAAAAACAAAGTGTATTCCTAACTTAAAAGCTATGGGGATAGCCTAGAGTCCCTGATGTAGGTCTGGGCTGTCACCTGCCTAACAGCGGAGGTTGGCACCCTAGGGGAAGCGTTGTGGCGCCCCCGCTCCACGATGGCTGACCCTAGGGTCCCTGTTAGGCCCTTACACCTTAGGGGATACCTCTACCCAGATAGTAGGGAGACCCCTAACATTAATACAGAGACCAGCTAACATTAAAGGTGACCCTAAGTCCCCAAAGTATTAAAAACAGTTCACAACACACGGGGTGGTAGGAAGTATAATGGAGATTGGCACAGATCTGCTGTACAACACTGCTAGTATACAGCAGCCTCCTTTTATGAACAGAAGTTATGATAAGACTGCCTTCTTGTGCCACAGCTTAATGAAAGTGAATGTGAGCAGTCTCATACTTGTTCACTCACTAGTCAAAGCTCCTCCAGTGTATGGGAAGTCTAAATGTGTGTGCATACCAGCCAGTCAAATATAAGCTAAGATGCCATCTATAATTGTCAGCTATTGGACCAAAAGTCTAGTCTGAACTTATAAACACACTGAAAGAATGACTAGAGCATATGATGACTGGAATAAATAAGACGCATCGGCGTCATGAGAAGGTCATTGACACTTGATTTTAGTGTCATGTTAGGGGATAGCAATATTTGAAGATAAATGTATAAGGCAGCAAGATATAATTGATGTATACCTTTCCTAGCAATGCCCGATGTACCGAATAGGAGATAGGTACAGATATAACATTCCTACAGGTATGGTGCTAAATGGGGAATAGGTATATGTATTGCCTTCCTGTACGTATAATACTAATCACCCCTCATCATGATATGGATACACTGAGAAACTCCATTATAGCGCTACTATTGATGGTGGTGGGGTGACCATGAGAAATCATGAGTATCGTTACGCATTTCTTATTAATATCATTTTATAATGGAGTTTCTCAGTGTATCCATATCATGATGAGGGGTGATTAGTATTATACGTACAGGAAGGCAATACATATACCTATTCCCCATTTAGCACCATACCTGTGGGAATGTTATATCTGTACCTATCTCCTATTCGGTACATCGGGCATTGCTAGGGAAGGTATACATCAATTATATCTTGCTGCCTTATACATTTATCTTCAAATATTGCTATCCCCTAACATGACACTAAAATCAAGTGTCAATGACCTTTTCATGACGCCGATGCGTCTTATTTATTCCAGTCATCATATGCTCTAGTCTGTTGTGAATGGGTTTGAGATGAGTTTTGAGCAGAGGCTCCCTCTGGTGGTTACAAGCGGTACTAGTGAAGATTGTGAGGACTGGGAATCAGGTGTTACTGACTGGTCTTATATAAGGGAGTCATTTTCCCATCAGGGTTGCCGGTGATCAATTGTTCTGGTCTGAATCCTTCATTCCAGTTTCCCTTGTAGCCTGCTGTGTCGTGTCTGCATCTCCTGCTACCAGATAAGAATTTTTCTTCTTTTGTGTTGTTGCTATATTTTTGCATTTTGTCCTGCACTTCTTTGGGGGCCTTCTGGGTCCCCTCCGGGGGCTTCTGCCTTCTCAGTTTAGTTCAGCCACTGAGTTTTGTTCTTTTGCTTTTTCCAGTTTTTCAGTGGCTGCTGTTTTGATTTTGTTACACCAGAGAACTAATTTAGGTGGTAGAGGTCGTGTGATCTCAGGTGATTTTGAAATTAGTAGAGTTGGTGTTTTTCAGGGTTTTCTGGGATTGCAGTAAGTACCCTTCCTGTCCTTTTCTATTTAGATAGTTTGGGCCCAGAGTTTGCTCATTCTATTTTCTTTCTGTGTCAGTATTTCCTCTTGTCTAACCGCCATTACATGTTTGGGGGCTTTCTATTATCTTTGGGGTTCTGCTCCGGGGCAGATAGCTTTCCTATTTCTATCTTTAGGTGTAGTTAGTTTCTCAGGCTGTGACGAGGCGTCTAGGACCAACGTAGGAACGCTCCACGGCTGCCTGTAGTTGTGGTGGTTAGTCAGGGTACTGCAATCCCATAGATTCCAACTGCTCTGGTGTATTGCCTTTTTTACCTGCACTCCTCAGCTACCGAAACATAACAGTATCACCGGCCTAAAAATTGAAAATTGTATGGTACTCACAGAAGGGAAAAAATATTGTGATAGAAAAAAGGTTGTCAGAGTTGTCAGAGATATTTTTCTGTTTGTTGCATTTTTTTATTTTTATTTTTCCCTCTGTATCTCTGGGTGCTGGGGAGGATCTTTTCTCTCAATGGAGTTTGCACAGTTGTCTGGCCGTGTGGATCAGCTTGCCACTGAGGTTCGGAGTATTGCTATCTATCTTGCTGGGTTGCCTGTTGTGGAACCTAGGATCCCCATGCCAGATTTGTTTTTAGGGGATCGAGCTAAGTTTCAGAATTTCAAAAATAATTGTAAATTGTTTTTTGCCTTAAAATCTAAGTCCTCAGGAAACGCAGCGCAGCAGGTTCAAATTGTCATCTCTCTCCTGCGCGGCGATCCTCAGGATTGGGCTTTTTCCCTGACACCTGGGGATCCTGTTTTGAGTGATGTTGATGCATTTTTTCAGGCTTTGGGGTTATTGTACGATGAGCCTAATGTCACTGATCAAGCTGAAAAAGCCTTGTTGGCATTAAATCAGGGGCTTGATGACGCTGAGTTATACTGTCAGAGATTCCGTAGGTGGGCAGTCCTGACCAAATGGAATGACGACGCTTTGGCGGCCCTTTTCCGGAAGGGTCTGTCGGATAATGTAAAGGATGTTATGGTGGGATTCCCTGTCCCCTCTGGTCTCAATGATTCTATGTCATTAGCGATTCAAATTGACAGACGTTTGCGTGAGCGGAGAAGTATGCGTGGAGTGGTGTTGCCTTGTGAGCCAGCTTCTGAGCCCATGCAGTGTGATGGAGTGGTGTCTGAGCAGGGTGGATAAAAATCATGATTTTTTTAAAAAAATCAAAAAAATCGGATTTTTTTGATTTAAATCTGAGTTTTTTTATTTAAATCGGATTTTTTAATCAAGTTGTACACAAGCAAAACTTTGTCTTTTTGCAAATCAAATTATTTTACACAAAAATATTAAAACAGTTGATGATTATGAAACCTAATAATTTTTATTTGCACTATTAAACAATCAGAATTGAACTACAGAGAGTAAGTACTTTTTAACAATAGCCTATCTCTAACGTTTGAAGTAAGCAAACATCTTCAGTGAATACATCAGTCCTTTAAGCCTACTGTTTATTTAGGACTTTTAATAGGAAAACTAGTTGTCCTGCTTTAGCAGTTCCTAAGCGGTTTCGGACTGTTGTGTGCACAAAACCAAATGAAGAAAACAATCTCTCTACTCCTGCCGATGAAGCCGATGCAGTCAGTAGCTGAGTAGCTACATTTATTATCTTCGCTGGAAGAACAAGTGATTGCGACTTCCACCAGTCCAGTATACACACTCTTTTATTTTTACTTAATGTTAATCTTCTGTGAAATATTGCCTTAACATAAATTTAAATTCTATACTCCAGAACTAATGCTAGAAATTTTTCTTTTCATAGACTTTAACCATCCCAGTAAAACGTCTGTTAAAATAGGTTGTAATTGCCAGACTTACCACTAGTGCTAGGGTCCTGGTGCATAAGAAGCTGTGGGGGTTCATTGACATTAGTTGTATCACTATCAACATCTTCATTTCCCTTCTGGTTGCAGTTTTCATAATGTGATTTCAAACGGCAAACAAGTCCTTGGATATCCTTTTGACAGTATTTGCACTTTGCTCTCCCACCTTTCTTTCCAAGCTCTGCTGGCATCTCAACAAAATGAACCCAAATAGGGTCTCTCTTACGACCTGCCATGGCTCACGCAGATCACTTCTGAAGTTTGATTGTTACTACAGCCAAGTACTGCTGACTGACTATACAACAAGTTTGGGCATGTCAACTGAATGGAAAAAGAAACTGAAACCAAGCTACAGAAAGTGAAACCAAGCTAGAAGTGTGGAGTTAATTGAACAATGATTGAAAGTTTTAGATTTTAATCGTGATTTATATTAAAAAAAATCTTTTGATTTAAATCAGTGATTTAAATCATGATTAAAATCACGATTTAAATCGATCTGATTTAAATAGAAAAAAATCATTTGATTTAAATCATGATTTAAATCGTTGATTTAAATCGGCGTGATTTAAATCAATCCACCCTGTGTCTGAGGCACAGCGTCATGAGTTTCGAAAGCGCAATAGGTTATGTTTCTACTGTGGTGATGCCTCTCATGCTATTTCAGTCTGCCCTAAGCGGGGAAGACGTTTTGCACGCTCAGTTGTCTTGGGTAGTGTTCAGACTAAGTTTTTATTAACTGTCACTCTGATATGCTCTCTGTCCTCATTTTCTGCTCAGGCTTTCGTTGATTCTGGAGCAGCTATTAACCTGATGGATTATGATTTTGCTAAACGTTGTGGGTTTCCCTTGATACCCCTACAGAAGTCTATTCCCCTACTGGGGATCGATTCTACCCCTTTGGCTGAGAATAAACCCAGTTTTCTACTCAGGTGATAATGAGGGTTGAACCTGATCACCAGGAGTGCTGCAAATTTTTGGTTCTATATAATCTGCATGACATTATCGTGCTGGGTTTCCCTTGGTTACAGTCTCATAATCCTGTTTTGGATTGGAAATCTGTGTCTGTAACCAGTTGGGGCTGCCAATGTGTTAATACCAACACTCCTGTTTTTTCTGCCTCCCCCCAAGCTCAGGATGTTCCTGACTTTTTGTTTGATTTTTCTGATGTGTTTAGCGAAAGTAAATCTGCATCCTTACCTCCCCATAGGAGCTATGACTGCGCTATTGAATTAGTGCCGGGTAGTAAATTCCCTAAAGGTCGCCTTTTTAACTTGTCTGTACCTGAACATGACGCTATGCGGTCTTATATCAAGGAATCATTGGAGAAGGGTCATATCAGACCATCCTCTTCACCCTTAGGTGCCGGTTTTTTCTTTGTGGCCAAAAAAGATGGTTCATTAAGGCCGTGTATTGATTATCGTCTCTTGAACAATATTACTGTGAAATATCAATACCCGTTACCCTTGATTTCTGACCTGTTTTCCAGGGTGAAAAACGCTACTTGGTTTACCAAGCTTGACCTCAGGGGGGCGTATAACCTTATTCGCATTAAACACGGGGATGAATGGAAGACGGCATTCAATACCCCTGAAGGGCATTTTGAGTACCTAGTGATGCCCTTTGGGCTCACTAATGCCCCTTCCGTCTTCCAGTCCTTCATGAATGACATTTTCAGGGATTTTGTGGACAAATTTCTGATTGTTTATTTGGATGATATCTTGATTTTTTCTAATGACTGGGACTCTCATGTGAAACATGTTCGGACTGTGTTCCAGATTTTGAGGGATAATGCTCTGTATGTGAAGGGATCAAAGTGTCTTTTTGGCGTACAGAAGATCTCATTTCTGGGATTCATTTTGTCCCCATCTGTTATTGAAATGGACCCGGTCAAGGTTCAGGCCATCTGTGATTGGGTCCAACCTACTTCATTAAAGGCTCTTCAGAGATTTTTGGGTTTTGCCAATTTTTATCGTAAATTTATTGGTAATTTCTCGGTTATTGTTAAACCATTAACTGATTTGACCAGAAAGGGTTCTGATGTGGTGAATTGGCCTCCTGAGGCAGTCTCTGCATTTCAGGAACTTAAGCAGAGATTCACTTCTGCTCCTGTTCTACGGCAGCCTGATGTTTCTCTGCCATTTCAGGTGGAGGTTGATGCCTCTGAAATTGGGGCAGGTGCCGTTTTGTCCCAAAAAGATCCAGAGACCTCTAAAAGTAACCCTTGTGCCTTTTTCTCTCGAAAATTTTCTCCTACTGAACGTAATTATGACGTGGGTAATCGGGAGTTATTGGCCATGAAGTGGGCTTTTGAAGAGTGGAGACATTGGCTGGAGGGAGCCAAACATCAGGTGGTGGTCCTTACGGACCATAAGAATCTGGTCTATCTGGAATCTGCCAAGCGACTCAATCCTAGACAGGCCAGGTGGGCCTTGTTTTTCACACGTTTTAATTTTGTGGTTTCCTTTCTTCCTGGCACTAAGAATGTTAAGGCGGATGCCCTCTCGAGGAGTTTCCTTGCGGACTCTCCTGAGTTATCTGATCCTTCTGTTATTTTGAAAGAGGGTGTAGTTCTTTCCGCCATCTCGCCCAATTTGAGACTTGCTCTGGAGGGGTGTCAGGAGGATAGGCCCGAGCGCTGCCCTGTTGGAAAATTGTTTGTCCCGGACCAATGGAAAAAGAGTGTGATGTCTGAGATTCATTGTTCCGCATTGGCTGGGCATCCCGGAATTTTTGGTACCAGAGACTTGGTTAGTCGGTCCTTTTGGTGGCCTACCTTGTCTCGCGATGTCAGGGAATTTGTGCAGTCCTGCGGGACTTGCTCTCGCTCCAAGCCTTGCTCTCGCTCTAGTGGTTTGTTGATGCCATTGCCTGTGCCCAAGAGACCATGGACCCATATCTCTATGGATTTAATTTCCGATCTTCCTGTTTCTCAGAGAATGACCACCATCTGGGTAATTTGTGATAGGTTTTCCAAAATGATACATCTTGTGCCATTACCTAAGTTGCCTTCCTCCTCTGAATTGGTGCCGTTGTTTCTTCAGCACGTGGTTCGTTTACACGGCATTCCTGAGAACATTGTGTCTGACAGAGGAGTCCAGTTTGTTTCCAGATTTTGGAGGACTTTTTGTTCTAAACTGGGCGTTCAATTGTCTTTCTCCTCGGCATTTCATCCTCAGACCAATGGTCAAACTGAGAGAACAAACCAGACATTAGAGACTTATCTAAGATGCTTTGTGTCTGCTGATCAGGATGACTGGGTCTCTTTTTTGCCTTTGGCTGAGTTTGCTCTTAATAATAGGGCTAGCTCTGCCACTTTGATGTCTCCGTTTTTCTGTAATTCTGGTTTTCACCCTCGATTTTCTTCAGGACAGACGGAAGCTTCTGTCTGTCCAGGTGTTGACTCTGTTGTTGAGCGTATGCAACAGATTTGGGACCAGGTAGTGGAGAGGTTGTCCCTCTCTCAGGAGAAGGCCCAGCGGTTTGCTAACCGGCATAGGACTGATGGTCCTCGGTTTGAAGTGGGGGACTTGGTCTGGTTGTCCTCAAAGAATATTCCTATGAGAGTAGCATCTCCTAAATTTAAGCCTAGGTTCATTGGACCTTATAAGATCATGGAGATTATTAATCCTGTTTCTTTTCGTTTGCTTCTTCCAGGGACATTTAAGATCCATAACGTGTTCCACAAGTCCTTGTTGAAGAGGTTTGTTGAGCCAGTGGTTCCTGCTACTGTGCCTCCTGACCCTGTTTTGGTTGAGGGCAATCTGGAGTATGTGGTTGAGAAAATATTGGATTCTCGTTTTTCTAGACGAAGACTCCAGTATTTGGTTAAATGGAGAGGTTATGGTCAGGAAGACAATTCTTGGGTGTTTGCTTCGGACATCCATGCTAGGAGACTTATCCGTGCGTATCATAGAACTCATCCTGACCGACCTGGTTGCTCAAATGAGGGTTCGGTGACCCCTCCTCAAGGGGGGGTACTGTTGTGAATGGGTTTGAGATGAGTTCTGAGCAGAGGCTCC
>JARQOD010003499.1:0-64095 GCA_033576555.1 Oophaga sylvatica | reverse complement strand
CCGCTACCTGTACCGTCTCGCCCTTGGGGGTCTATTTCGATGGACTTTATTGTGGAGTTACCCACCTCTGGTGGTAAAAATACTATTTTGGTGGTAGTAGATCGTTTAACGAAAGCTGCTCATTTCATTCCGTGTGCTGGTCTTCCCTCAGCTACAGAGACAGTAGATCTAGTTATCCAGAACATTTTCCGGCTGCATGGGGTACCAGATGACATCATTTCTGACCGGGGAATACAATTTACCTCTAGATTTTGGAAAGGATTTTGTTCTGCGCTCCACATTAATGTTTGCTTGTCTTCTGCATACCATCCTCAGACCAACGGGCAGACCGAACGGGCAAATCAAACCTTGGAGAAATATCTACGCTGTTACGTCAGTCATTTGCAGGACGATTGGCTGAAGCTACTTCCTTTAGCGGAATTTTCATACAACAACTCCCAAAGCAGTTCCACGAAGGTAACGCCTTTTTTGCCAACCTGGGTTATCATCCAAGTATTTTGCCTAGGTCTCCGGTTACGATTTCGGTACCAGCGGTTGAAGACAGAGTGACGGCGTTGCAACGTAATCTTGAAGTTTTGAAGGACTCCCTGACCACAGCACAGGAGCGTTACAAGAAGTCGGCCGATAGATTCCGGAAACCAGCACCTATGTATAAGGTAGGAGACTCGGTTTGGTTGTCCACCAAGAATCTAAAATTGGGTGTTCCTTCGCAGAAACTGGGACAGAAATTCATCGGTCCATTCAAGATCACTGGGATTGTGAGCTCTGTTGCCTGTCGGTTGAAGCTACCACGGACTTTAAAGGTACACCCAGTATTTCATGTTTCCTTATTAAAACCAGTCTCTCCTAACACGTTTCAGGGACGTATCATACCTCCCCCTCCACCAGTGTTGGTTGATGGCGAAGAACAATTCGTGGTACAGGATATTGTTAATTCGAGACTTCATAGAAACCGGCTTCAGTATCTAGTTAGATGGCAAGGTTACTCTCCTGAAAATGATTCTTGGGAACCAGTAAGTAACATCAATGCGCCTCTGAAGATTGCTCAGTTTCATCGGAGATACCCGGACAGGCCTGGTCCAGGACCGTCCGGAGGCCGTCTTTAGGGGGGGAGTAATGTCAGTATTCCGGGTTTTCTAGGTAACTTTGTCAATGATTTTGCCCTTTGTTAAAATGGAGTTTGCTGTTTTGTGTGCCCTACTTCCTGTTCGTTTGTTTAAAACCCGGCTCAGGTGCTGGCTTCCCTGCTGGAGTATTCTGCTTCCGTTTCCCTGCAACCCAGCTGCTTTGTTCCTCACAGATCTTTTGTGTATTTACCAGGAAAGTGCATAACCTTATCTTCAGGTGTTTCTCAGCCACAGCAGTTTCTACCCATGGCTCTGGACATTCTCTGCATATGTAAGTTGCACGTACTGTGTTATCACTAACCTGTTGACTTGGGAATTTAACCCTTGGTTCACTCCATCTGATAAGAACTGTGTTTCTGAACTGTTGCTGTTTAACCCTTCGTGCACTACCTCTGGTGAGAGCTGTTGGAACTGTTACTGGAATCTTACTGACATATGAACTTGTTGTTGGACTTCACTGAATTAAGCCACAACTGAGATTAACTTGTTCCTGGACCTCCCTGTGTTTTCTGCATACCTGGATCTGACTCTTCACACACCAGCAGTGTGTAAATCCAGCCACGTTACCTGTGCATCAGACTTACCTTGTGGTCACATTTGTGTGAGGACTTCGTCGTAAGAACTTTACCGCCCTCGCTATAGAGGTTCAAGGACTTATATATCCGGATTCATATAACTGGACTTGTGTGTATATATATGGACTCGTTTCATTGCATGTCACTACGGGTTGTTTGAATATTGTTTTTGAGTGTTTTGCTGTTTCACAAATACATTATTTGCATTTAAAGAAACCCGTCTCTGATTGTTCATTGCCCCACGCTATCAGAATCCTCGAGTTCCTACAATAGTATTACAAGCTGCTAAAAAGCCATTACAAACCAGCAAACAGATATTTGAAGCTGCTGATGCCTCTGGAGTCCCTCGAACCTCAAGGTGTAGGATCCTTCAAAGGCTTGCTGTGGTGCATAAACCTACTATTCGGCCACCCCTAAACAGTGCTCACAAGCAGAAACGGTTGCAGTGGGCCCAGACATACATGAAGACTAATTTTCAAACAGTCTTGTTTACTGTTGAGTGTCGAGCAACCCTGGATGGTCCAGATGGATGGAGTAGTGGATGGTTGGTGGATGGCCACCATGTCCCAACAAGACTGCGAAGTCAGCAAGGAGGTGGTGGAGTCATGTTTTGGGCTGGAATCATGGGGAAACAGCTGCTAGGGCCCTTTAAGGTTCCTGAAGGTGTGAAAATGACTTCTGCAAAGTATATAGAGTTTCTGACTGACAACTTTCTTCCATTGTATAAAACACAGAAACGTGCCTTCAGGAGCAAAATCATCTTCATGCATGACAATGCACCATCTCATGCTGCAAAGAATACCTCTGAGTGATTGGCTGCTATGGGCATGAAAGGAGATAAACTCATGGTGTGGCCACCATCTTCCCCTGACCTCAACCCTATAGAGAACCTTTGGAGTATCATCAAGCAAAAGATCTATGAGGATGGGAGGCAGCTCCCATCAAAACAGCAGCTAAGGGAGGCTATTCTGACTTCATGCAAAGAAATACAAGCAGAAACTCCAAAAACTCACAAGTAGTGTTGAGCGATACGATACTGCAAATATCGGGTATCGGCCGATATTAGCTCTATCGGCCTTTCGATTCCGAATACCGATATTTTCATCATATCGGATACCGGAATCGGGATTGTCACTGTCACTGTCTGTGTCCGTCGGTCGGGTCTGTCACTGTCAGTGTCCGTCGGTCGGGTCTGTCAGGAGTCAGCGGCACTTACCTGGCAGAAGATCTCCGGCGGTCACGGCCTGGACTGCTTCATGGCCGCCATCATCTTTCCCCGGCGGTCACATGCAGTTTCTCGCGATAACTGCAGTGACTGCTGGGTAATCCCGGCCGTAAAGCAGTCAGTCCGATGACGTCACTGCCGGGGAAGCAGGTAATCAGCTGTGCTGCGCCGGGATGTCAGGCTCTGCCTGTCATTCCGATGTAGCAGAGCTGGATCGTCGTGGGACACTCGTTACTATGTACTGCGTCGGACAGGTGGTATACTGTTGGTTTTTTTTTTTTTCTTTTTTTACAGGAGATCGATGGCGTCGCAGGAATGAGAGTACAATAAAAGAAATGAAAACTGTGTTGTCTCTTTTATTTCATTAAAATACTTTTTTCTTGCTTTGTCTTTTTTTTATGCATTTAATAACTTTGGGATTAATAATGGATCGGTGTCTTATTGACACCTCTCCATTATTAACCGGGCTTATTGTCACCGTGCAATCAACGGTGACATTAACCCCTTATTACCCCACTTGCCACAGGGCAAGTGGGAAGAGCCGGGTAAAGTGCCACAATTGGCACATCTTTTCATGCGCCAAATGTGGGGCTGCTGTAGCCTGGTATTATCAGGCTGTTGAGGGACAAAATCCATGGGCCTTGACAGTCTTTTAATACCAGGCCGCAGCAGTCTGCATTTTACTTGGCTGGTTAACAAAAATAGGGGGACCCCTACGCCGTTTTTTTTTCGAGGGGATCCCCTATTTTTGTTAACCAGCCAAGCTAAGCAGACTGCTGTGGACTGGTATTATCAGGCTTGCAAGGTCCATGGATATTGGATCCTTACCAGCCTGAAAAACCAGGCCTCAGCGGTCTGCTTCATCTGGCTGGTTAACAAAAATAGGGGGGACCCCACGCCAATTTTTTTCGAGGGGATCCCCTATTTTTGTTAACCAGTTCCCTCTGACGTCACTGATTGTGTCCCTGGCTGACCTGAAGTGAAAGTGGAAAGCAATCAATTAAGCTTTCCACTTCCTCTCCTGTCAGCCAGGAGAGGAACTCATTCATTTGGGGGTTTACTGTGAGGCTGCAGCATTAGCTGCGGTCCCTGCAGTAAACATTAACCCTTTCTGAAGGATTACACCGTGGGACCTGACTGTACATCGGATTGGTAAGAATAATTTTGCTTTATTATTTTATTTTTATTACAGGAAATGGTTTTAGCAGGTAAATAAAATATGGTCAAAAACTGTGTGATTATTTCATTAAACTTCTTTTTTATTAAAGTGTGTGTGTTTGATTTTTCTTTCATACAATAGGATTAATAATTGATAGTTGTCTAATTGACAGCTCTCAATTATTAACCTGGCTTAAAGTGACCTTTCAATTGCAAGGTCATTTTAACCCCTTATTAACCCATTCGCCACCGCTACAGGGCAATGGGAATAGACGGGCAAAGTGCCAGAAAGGGCAAATCTAATTAGAGATTTTCCCTTTCTGAGGTGTCTGGGGGCAGATGTTAGTAGCCGGGGGGGGGAGGGCAAAAATAATGGTCCCTCTCTGGGCTATTATTATCTGCCCCCACTCACTGGCTTTGTCTGTCTGGTTGCGAAAATAGGGCGGGAGCCCACGCATTTTTTTTCAGCAATTTTACACCTCATATATATATATACATGTCATTAAATTTGTGACACATATATATATATTTATATTTATAGTTCATACACTTCTACATAGTATAATAGCCGCTAATTCAATTGCCGGCTTTTGTTAAAAATGCAGAACCCGACATGAAATGACACTTGGTTTACATAGAGTTAACCATGTCTTTTCATGTAGTTTGATATCTGATTTGCACAAACAATTACATCAGTCTATGTGTGCAAAATTTCACACCTGTAGGGGTTAATTAAAGGTGTAAATTCGTAGCAAAAAAGTCCGGTTTTTTTACAACGAATTTACACCTTTAATTAACCCCTACAGGTGTGAAATTTTGCACACATAGACTGATGTAATTGTT
This sequence comes from Oophaga sylvatica, assembly GCA_033576555.1. NCBI lineage: Eukaryota > Metazoa > Chordata > Amphibia > Anura > Dendrobatidae > Oophaga > Oophaga sylvatica. The sequence goes on along the minus strand of JARQOD010003499.1, from coordinate 59,167 downwards.
TGTGCAAATCAGATTGCAAACGACATGAAAAGACATGGTTAACCCTATGTACACCAAGTGTCATTTCATGTCGGGTGCTTCTGTCTTTTCACAGAAGCCGGCTTTACCCGGCAATTGAATCAGAGGATATTTTACTATGTAGAAGTGTATAAACTATACATATATGTATATATATATATGTCACAATGACATGTATATATATATATATATATATATATGTATTCTATGTGTTGTATATTTAGTGTTTACAAGGAAATAAAGGTTTTTTTTAGTTGCGATATTTTGTTCCCATAGACTTACATGGGACTTCCGGTATCGGAATCGGATATCGGCGATATTTAGTGATATCGGCGATACCATTCCGATCCGATATTTTTAGATATCGAGCAGTATCGCTCAACACTACTCACAAGTTCAATGGATGCAAGAAATGTGAAGGTGATATCAAAGAAGGGTTCCTATGTTAACATGTAACTTGGCCTGTTAGGATGTTTTGGAGTTAAATAGCTTTTTTGTTCAGTGAATGTGACCTCCTTATGCTGCAAATTCCACAAATGAGCATTTTCAGTTCTTTAAAACATCAAATGTTTAGAAATTCTACTGTGCCTAATAATTTGGATCAGTGCATTTTGAGTTTTTATTCATTTTGGAGATTATACTCTTATCATTGGGAAGTTTCTTCAATAAAATTTGATGTATACTCTAACGGGTGATGACTTTTATTAAACTGACTGTCATTTGCACCGACCACTTAGGAAAATCAGAGAAAAATATAATTTACATCATAATTTGGAACATGGTGTAATTAGTTATATGCCTGAGCAACAAACTCTCTCAGTCTGCTTTCTGTTTCTGAGTTTCCAGGTCCTGTTCTGTTTCCATCACCCTGGGGGCTGTATACCCAGGTCCGTACCCGTATTCTATGTGTCTTGTTTCTGCCACCCTGGGGACTGTATACCCAGGCCTGAATCCTTTGTCCTGAACTTGTTTCCATGTCTGACCTTGTCTGTACTAAGTCCTTACCTGTACCTGTTTGTATCCTTGTCTGAAGCCTTTCCTACCCTGCTGTGGCTATCCTTGCTCTGCTCCCTCTTTGCCTCAGTAGCTCTGCTCCCTCTTTGCCTCAGCGGCTCTGCTCTGCTCCCTCTTTGCCTCAGTGGCTCTGCTCTGCTCCCGTCCCACATCCTGCAGCTCTGCTCTTCTCCTGTTCCGCGTCCTGCGGCTCTGCTCTGCTCCCGTCCTGCGGTTCTGCTCTGCTCCCGTCCCGCATCCTGCTGCTCTGCTCTGCTCCCGTCTTGCGTTCTGCAGTTCTGCTCTGCTCCCGTCCTACATCCTGCGGCTCTGCTCTGCTCCCGTACCGCATCCTGTGGCTCTCCTCTGCTCCCGTCCCACATCCTGCGGCTCTGCTCTGCTCCCGTCCAGCATCCTGCGACTCTTTTTCCTTCCAGGCTGAACTGGTTCCTACCTGTTTCCATATCCCAATTGTACCCGCCAGTGCTCCTGTCCTTCCCAAGACAGTTCCTGTCCCTCCAGACTGAACCGGTTATTACCTGTTCCCATATCTCACTTGTACCCCCAGTGTTTCAGTCCTTCCGAAACAGTTCCTGTTCCTCCTGTCTGCCACTGGGGCCTGCCATCCGTGCCCGACTGCCTGCCAGGGTGCCATCCATGCCCGCCTGCCTGCCAGAGTGCCAGCCATGCCTGCCTGCCAGAGTGCCAGCCGTGCCCGTCTGCCTGCCAGAGTGCCAACTGTGCCCGCCTGTCTGCCAGTACATCCTTCGTGCCTGCCAGTACTTGCCAGTCTAAACCTCTGTTTTCTTCAATACTTGCCTGCACCTGTCTTTAGTGTCCTGTCCCCCTGTGGGATCAGCTGCTACTGCCTGATGCCGCCTTGAAGTGGTACCTGGCAGCTACCTGCCGCACAAGCCTGACCTCACCACTAGAGGCTCCAGTGAACACCAAGGTAGCAGCTTAGTTACCCCCCTCCTGGGTTAGTCTGGTGTGTGGCACACTGGGGCCACAATCCTTGCTCGCACCATCCAGTCTGGGTGCGAGTGTTACAGGTACGCAACTGAGTAGCTCAGTAGAGGCGGTGGAAGAGGAGGAAGGTAAGGAGGTTACATTGTGGCTTTCCACACAGACACAAAGTGATGCAAACACGACAAGCACTGCACCTTCAGCCACATCTCTGGCTGTGGCCAGCTCAGGTCACGAGTGTGCAGTTTGCAAGGGCGGCAAGGGTTCCCAGCCTGGGCCTTTTTTGAGACCATAAAGGATGACCCAACACATGTTGTCTGTCACATTAGCCAAAAAAACTCAGTAGAGGCAAAAATTGAAATACTTTGACAACTACTTGCATTAAGCGGCACATGTGCGATCAACATGCTTTAGTGTAGAAATCTAACTACGCTAAAATATGGACTAGCGGGCCTTGTCAACCACCGGCCATCCCATCAACCTCATCTGCTGCTCTGTCTCCACTTGTTTATTCCCCTACAGTCGGGGTAAGTGAGAGCCCATCAGCTGTTATGGAAGTGTACATGCGTGCTGTTTTTGTGTCACCTAGCACAGCAAATCTTTCTTAATCCACCATAACATCTCCGCCTGCACATCACTCACAGTCCAGCAGTTTGTCCTGTTCTCCGTACTCTCAGCACAGCAGCCAGCCCTCCCACAGTTGTGGTCACATGAAAGAATGTTTCCTCCTACACGTGCCAAAGCTAAGAGCTTGAACTCCACCATCTACAATCTGTTGGCCACAGAAATACTGCCTTTCCACCTGGTGAACACAGATTGTTTCAGAAAGTTGATGGCCTTCGCAGTCCCCCAGTACCATTTGCCCAGTCACCATTACTTCTCTAAGGTCTGTTTCACACATCAGGTTTTTTCAATCAGGCGAGTTCCGGCATGTTTTCTGAAAACCGGATCCGGTAAAAAATAAAACCGTAGACTAACATTAGTGCCGGATCGCGCCTCATTAGCATGCGGCGAGTCCGTTTTTTGCCGGATCCGGCGTCTGGTCTCAATCCGGCATCTGGGAAAAACGTCTCATGTAACATTTTTTGTCTCCGGCGAAAAGGCCGGATGCGCCGGATCTGGCGCTTCCGTTTTTTTTTACAATGAAAGTCTGTGAGTGCCACAATGCGCCGGATCCAGTTCTTGCCAGATCCGGCATCCGGATCCTTTTTTTTGTCTGGTTTGGGTTTTGTAGGCCAGCCCACAGCAACCTATATAAACAATGCTTGTGGGACCACCCTCAGCCATAACCTTGCAGCCAGCGAAGAAAGCAGGAGGACGATATGGAGCCAGTCGCCGAGGAGCCAGCCGCAGGAGAGGAGGACAGGAGGCCAGACCAGCACCACCACCAACAGCACGACCCCAAGAATCTGTGGCCATGATGCAGCCGGGACCAGATGCAAGACGGTAAATATCACAGACAAGCACTTTCAGCGAGGGGTATGCAATTTCAATATATTCATGGCCCTTTTTTTTCCTCTTTATTCAACAGCACAAGCCGGTCACCAGGAGCACCTACACCCCCAGGACTCCAACAGATGTGGCTGCTGATGGAGAGCATGGGAGCAGAGGCCAGACGGTAAATATAACACACTACCCCTTCCAGCCAGGGCCATGCAATATCAATTTTCTCCTTATTCCACAGAACAAGCCGACCAACAACGCCGACGCCAGCAGTACCACCACCAGCCCAAGAAGAGCAGGAGAGCACGTCAGCAGACAGTAAATATCACACACTAACCCTTTGAGCCAGGGCCATGCAATATCACTTGATATTGCATGGCCTTTCTTTGTCTTTATTCCACAGCAGAAGACGGCCCTCAACGCCAGCACAGGACAGTTCAGGCAGTGAGGAGACCACAGCAGCAGACAGCAGACGGTAAATATCACACTACTACCCTTCCAGCCAGGGCCATGCAATATCACTTGATATTGCTTGGCCTTTGTTTGTCTTTATTCCACAGCAGAAGCCAGCCCTCAATGCCACCAGCACAGGACACGTCTTCTTCTAGGAGCCCTCCGACGCATCGTCAGCGTTTAGAGGTTTTTTTTTTTTTATTGCACAATCGCATCTCTGTTATTTATATATTAATGGCATTACTTTTTATTTATAACAGGAAATGGAACCTGAAGAGGAGCTCCCAGGAGAAGAACGAAGGGGTGGAGAGATACTCGGAGTGGGCTCGCAATTCGTAAGTTTCCTGCATGCATCGCTCAAACATAACATCACACTACACACAACACATAGAAAACAATTTAGTACAGACATCACACTGCACCCAAACACATATGCCTACATCCAAGCACATAATTTTTTTTTTTTTAGTGTCCCGGATCTGGTGCTTGGCAAAGAGGTCCTCGCAGTGCCTCCCAGGGTCGTCGGCGTGAACAATGCGGCGGTCACCATCATGTAAGTAATTTTTTTTTTTAAATTTGTTTTGGTAAACTTTTTTGTTTAACTTTTTTATTTACATGTTTTTTTTTTCCTTGGTAGTTTGGAGACTAATGTATATTTTTTTTCTTTTTCTTTCACAGGCTTCACAGCGTGCTCCCGCCTCGGACGGTGAGGAGGGGGTTCTCAACGTCGACCTCCTCATTGATCTGGTCCGAGAAAGGGAGCCACTGTGGAACATGGGGGACCGCAGCCATGTTGATGTGATAGTGACCCGTCAGCTCTGGGAGAAGATCTTTTCACAACTCGTGGACCGCTGGGAGGACCTCGATGCTCGGGCACAGATTGAACACCGTAAGTATATACAGTTCAGGTTGCTGGACTCAAAGCTGTGTTTCCCAAACTCCAGTCCTCATGGCCCCAAGGGTCATGTTTTCATGATTTACTTTTGTGCAACACTGGAAATCCTGAGAACATAACCGGTGTGGTCTGTGAGGACTGGAGTTTGGGAAACACTGATGTTGTATATTAACCAATGTTTGCTATCTCGTTTCAGGGGACAGAATTGTGAAGCGGTGGCAGTCTGTGAGGGATCGCTTCAAGAAGGAGTTCAACAAAGAGATGTGGGCCCCAAGTGGATCTCGAGGACGCAGGAGCATATACAAGTACGCTGAAGCCCTGTCGTTTCTCCGGGCTACAATGGTCACCAGAAGGTAAATATTACCCACCCCAAGTTTTACAAAATGATAACGTCTAACTAAATTTTTTTTTCAGCCAGGGCCATTCAATAACAGTATATTAATTGTATTTTTTCTCTTTATTCCACAGAACGGTGACCAGCACTCGGGCGCCCGCAAAGTTGTACCCTTCTGGGGCGATACCTCAAGAGACAGGCACCGAGGGACCCTTTGACAGCCCCGCCGATCCGCACCTTCCCAGACACGTGAGTCCTCTGTCCCATCCACCAGCGCTGGAGCATCGTGGCCGAGTGCATTGCATGAGGCTGCTGGTCAGGAGATAGATTTCCCATTACCCCCCTTCTGCCGCCACCTCTAGTACACCTGTGGCTAATGGGCGGCTGCGGCAGAGGGGTCAGGAAAGGAGCTATGCGCCCGAATTCTTGCATCTTAATGCATCATTTCAGAACTGTCTTAAAGTCTTGTCAGAGCAAATGGCTGCAGGCTCTAATCAGCTCAGCTCCAGCATTCTGGAGGTTAAGACACTTCTGCAAACAATGCATTCAGAAGCAAGAAGTTCGCCAAACCATAGTTTTTTCCGGTCTGTAGCGGAGCGCATGGATACGCTATCTCCTAGCCAGCAGATGTATGTAATGCATACGTGCCACGGTGCTCTAGAGAAGGTTATCTCCCAACCGACAACCACCTCAGTCGTTCCTCCCACACCTGCCCCCCCTCCAGCCACCGTCCCTCCTCCCCCTCCCATTCAATACCAACAACCTCCCCAATACCACCAACCTCCCCAGTACCAACAACCTTCCCACTTCCAGCAACCTTCCCACTTCCAGCAACCTCCCCACTTCCAACAACCTGCCCCATAACAACAACCTGCCCAATACCAGTTCCCAACCACATCTGCTCCTGTACTACCTGCCCAATCCTCCTCTCCACCACCCACCTGTTCTGCCTCCCACATCTCCACCCATTCCATTTCTTTTTCAACCCCTTCACCTCAGTAGTATAGGGGCACCAGTATTCGTCAAACTCAAATCTGACAGGTCGTCACGCCCCCTATCATTTAATCCGTCTCCCTGGGATTTGATCTGGCTGGACTTTGATCAGGCTGGGAAATCTGAGCTGCTGGATTTGTGAATTTCAATCAAAGTGATTTATTCGTCTCTATTGATATTTTATCCAGTGGATTTGATTAGTCTGTGTTGTTTTAGTGAATTAAAGAGCGAATCTTGATCTTTTTTGTTGGGGAGAAACTTTTAAGGACCCAGTAAATGTATAAGGAGTTCTAGTTAAATACAGACTTCTGTATATAACTAGTATATAAGGATTTTTAGTGAATTAAAGAGTGAATCTTGATTTTATACTTTTTTGTGGAGAGAAACTTTTAAGGACCCAGTAAATGCATGTAAAGCACTACTGTGGTGGAAAGCTGTATCAAGCTGCTAAAAGGTGTTTATTTTTTAGTATTATCCAGGATATACAAGCTGCTAAAGGTGTTTATTTTTTAGTATTATCCAGGATATAAGTTTTAAACTACATCTACAAAGGCAATTTAATTTGAAGTATCACCTTATAACACATTTGGAATTATGACGCTCAACTTATAGTTTTATTCAGAGTTTATATATTCATTTGCTAGAAGTCTTATGAAATAGCCTGCCACTGTATCTACACTTATCTCAGCAATTCATTGTATACTAAGAAGAATCTTGGCATGGTTTGTTAGAGATAGATCACTTATTACCAGGTAGAGGTATGTACAGAGATCACTCTATTAGCAGCAGTGTTGACATGACCATTTTTTTTTCTATCTACTGGCATTGTTGACATGAATTGTCATTGTGGAGAGAAACTTTTAAGGACCCAGTAAATGCATGTAAACAGGACAATTGAGAGAATGAGTGAAGGTCGATGCTATTGTGACATGCTAGACTGTAATTAAAATAAATTCAAAAAAGAAAAAGGAAGCTTTTGCACTATAAAATAAAATTTTATTAAGGTCTAAAATACATTATCATGGATAAAAATCCAAAAGAGTGGGATATACAGCATGCAGAAAAATAGGCAAATGCAAGGAGTATTCGGGGGTGTGTACAAGGCTTGGGTTGTGTTAGAAGTCTAAATATTTTTCTATCTACTGGCTAACATGGTACAAAGATATACATCTTTACTGCACCATAGAGGTAATTTATCTGTGTGTGTGTTTCACACAGGACAAGTTCTGTGATCCGTCTTTTGTGTGGGAAAAGTCAACAATTTTTATTAAGGTCTAAAAACATTATCATGGATAAAAATCCAAAAGAGTGGGATATACAGCATGCAGAAAAATAGCCAAATGCAGACAGGTATGAACTACATTCAAATCAATATATAATAGTGCACATCGCCATATCTTATATGTTATAGCGATAATAGACTAATCCGGGGCTAAACAATAATAACCTCCATATATTTGTCCGTATATATGCAATCTATGTAACTCACAATATCCCCCAATAGGCAGACATATATGCACTATATATAGGATTATAAGTATCTCAATGAAGCAGGTATATCAATAAAGTAACTTCCCCATCACAGCTGCTAATATAATGATGTTACCATGCAAGTGCAGGACTCACAATACATACTGTGCGTGCATATGAAGTCAATTAGCAAATCCATATGAGGAGCTATATTAAAAAAGCAGCGCCATAGATGGGAGATCATACCTGAATGCGGCTTGGCACCCCTTGTGTATAGCCCTCATTTCACAAAACGTGGATATTTAGATATTGTGTATAGCCCTCATTTCTAGCACTCTTTGCTAGAGATAGCTAACTTATTAACAGGTGACCCTCACTGCTACTTTTCCTCTTGTCTAACATCACAATACAACCAGGTGGTTCTTCAAAACTATTTGTAAGTCTTCCGGCACAAAGCACATGTGAACAGTTGATGGTAATATTTTGGCACATGACAAATGTTTCTGACTCTCAGTTGCTAATACTGATAGACATATTGTGAACTGCCATATAGGGTCCATGTGAGACACCATATTTTTCAACATTTTTGCTCCTTCACAGATTTATTTTGCATTATATTTTTTTATTTTGCTTAAGGATCATGTACAGAGGCGTTTTTATGGTTTAATACTGATAGACATATTGTGAACTGCCATATAGGGTCCATGTGAGACACCATATTTTTCAACATTTTTGCTCCTTCACAGATTTATTTTGCATTATATTTTTTTATTTTGCTTAAGGATCATGTACAGAGGCGTTTTTATGGTTTAATACTGATAGACATATTGTGAACTGACATATAGGGTCCATGTGAGACACCATATTTTTCAAATATTAGTTGTGCGTTCGTTACCACTGTCAACCATAGCAGCTCTCATGATGCTAGCTATTCTGATCAGCTTATCATATTAACCATGAAGCCTCTTTTAACCCCTTCACAATAATGTACAGAGGAGTTTTTATGGTTTAATACCGATAGACATATAGTGAACTGACATATAGGGTCCATGTGAGACACCATATTTTTCAACATTTTTGCTCCTTCACAGATTTATTATGCATTATATTTTTTTATTTTGCTTAAGGATCATGTACAGAGGAGTTTTTATGGTTTAATACTGATAGACATATTGGCCCAGGCATGTCCGGGCATGCCCGGACAAGTCCTGGTCACGTGACAACCGTGGAAAAAACAAGCCTGAAATTCAAAAACTATGTGCTATCCGTTAACACACGCATAGTCATCTAGAAAATATTGAGCGAGTTGCTTCACAAACCATCTCAAGGCATGCTGAATGTCAACGTTCCCGCTATGAGCTACACACATGACCAACTGTATAGCCTGGGATGCGTAGCGTTCTTGTTGCACAGGCCTATTTTTAAAGACGCTATGCCCCTCAGATATAAAAGACAGGCATGTTGGGACGTGTCCAGGCCTATTTTGGCACAGGACCACACCTATGCAACGATTTTGACCACCATCCAGCAAAAGCGGGTACAAACTTTTTAGCATAGTGTGTTTCTGGCTCGCAGCTGCTATTTTAATAGTTACCATACGAATACTGTAGCGAACCAAGATGTGTTAATTTGATTACTAACACGATTTCAGCAACTTGATGACAAATTCAGAGCAAATTCGTTATTTCGGAACTGACATGTCCGGGCATGCCCGGACAAGTCCCGGGCCTCTACAGCTCGCCCCTATAGTGTAGTTTAATGTAGGTGGCAAACAGATCATCGCTGGTGTTTGGAAAATACCATATCTCATAGATGGTGGTGATCCTCTGAATCATTTTTAAACATTTCACGCCACTCATGCACCCACAGCACTCTTATGGTGTACCAGCACCGCTGCAGCTAGCGCTTTTTTGTGACCTTATCTGCATCATTTTTATTATAACACGAGGGACAGCCATGGAAAAAACAACCCTGAAATTCAAAAACTATGTGCTGTCCGTTAACACACGCACAGTCATCTAGAAAATATTGAGCGAGTTGCTTCACAAAACACACAAGGCATGGTGATTGCCAATGTTCTCGGTATGCGCTACATACATGACCCGCTGTATAGCCTGGGATGCGTAGCTTTCTTGCAGCGCAGACCTGTTTTTAAAGACGCTAAGCCCCATCAGATATAAAAGACAGGCATGTTGGGACGTGTCCCGGCCTATTTTGGCACAGAACCACACCTATGCAACGATTTTGATCAGCATTCAACAAAAAATTGCGTGCAAACTTTTTAGCATACCTGTACAAACTTTTTAACATACCTGTGTTTCGGACTCTCATGTCGTACCAGAAGCACCCAGTGCCATGTACTCTAGCTCATAATATTTCACATCGGGTATGGGACCTACATAGCTTTGTTTTCTCAGGTATTAAAAAGCGTGGAAAACTGAAAATCCCGAGGCCTGAGGTAATTTACTGAGCTTCATGGGGATAAAATTTATCGAGTCTATGAACCTTATAGACAAAACGGGTAGCGTCACACACAAGACGACGACACCTCGGGCTAGCACATTTACCGGTAGTTTTCAAAAACTACGGCCTTAACAATAAAGTAAGAATCGTGGAGCCCTGCATTGTGGGCTATAAATGTATACCCTGAAAATTTACCGTTGGTAAAGAACAGTAAAAAGTCGTGCGTACAACTATCATCCTCAAACTCCCAGAGCTATCACAAACACTATTGCCTACAGAGGCGGCCCCGCGAGAATTTCTGGATGTGTGTATCAAGAGGCTCCTTACTTTGACCGATTGTTTGCTCGTGAACGCTGACATTTCCAGGGTCATTATAGTTGTGTAAATGCGCTGGGGGCTCGTGTATCGGCCCCTAGGGTGTGATGCGTGATCATTTTAATTATTTTTCAATTCATAACCATACGTTCTCAGGCAGACAGGTTTATTTCACAGAAGTTGACTGTACAGTTGCATAATTTTTGTTTAAAATCATACATTTGCATAATTTTGTTTAAAATCGCACAGTTCTGCGATAATGTCGGGTGTTGGACACGCACTTATCAGTCTTTCATATGTGTCGCAGAAAGATTTTAGTCTGTTCTGCGAGAGTTTATTTGCACGTACTGTGCAGACATGTCAAGAAACATTTTGGTGTGTTCACCAGTCCATACGGGTGTTGGTGTGTAAGGGACGACCACATCCTTCTGCTTCTTACTTACACGACGGCGCGATACGCGCGTTTCTTTGACGGTAATGCATCGGCTGAATTGGCAGCTGCTGCTTCCGCGTTGCTATTTGCAGATTCTGTAGCTTGACACAGACTTATATTCTTAAGCCGACTACTCTCAGTATTCCCGGGGTGCTCGGTTGGCGCGTCGTTTTCTCCACGATCTGCGACACACCCGTGTGAAAGAGGCTCCGTTCTCACTTCCGTTCTGTTCTCAAATCCATAATTGCGCTGTTGCAAAACTCGCGAATGACGCTCCTCCGTAACTAAAGAAAAGATACGTGGTGTAGTTAACCGCTAAGTGGGGGAGATATAGGAAAAGCTACAGGCTCCACTTTACTCTGATTCAACGCGATATTTGTAAAGCTACCAGCACCGATTATCTGTGAAACCGATGCATGATTGTTTGTATAAGTACACTATAGAGCGGCCTAGACATATATACTTACAAGTATCCCCCGGGTGCTGATCTACAGAGAATGCTGAATTAACAGACATCTCACTGCCCGGGCGCCGCCGTATGGGGCTGTTTTCTCCCTCAAACTGCAACCTCACGGGCGATACTTTAGCAGCTGTAAATAAAATATAACATACATGAATGCGCAAAACACTCACAAAGCTAACTTGACACACGTAAATAAAATATATCTACTAGTTACCGCAGAAATTTTTATCTGCATGTATAAGTACACTATAGAGCGACGTAGACATATATGCTTACAAGTATGAGACGTGTAGTGTAGTTCAGAGATTGGTGAATTAAACGGTGTGGAGGTGCTCGGGCGTTTTCATATGGGGGTGTTTTCTTTTTCAAGCTGCAGCCTCATGCACGTTAGTTTAACATCTGTAAATAAAATATAACTATTAGTCGCCTCAGAAATGATATCTACACGGGCCACACGCACAAAGCTAAATTCGCAAAGCTATCGTAACGCGCGTAAATAAAATATATCCACTAGTTATCGGTGGGGTCACAGGGTACAGAGGGTACAAACACATATCACCCGGGTTTCAAGGACCCGCTACCTTTTCTATTCCAGAGCCGTATGCTTAGCGAATCACCCCATCTTTTAGGAGCGTTGGGTATCGCGCGAGTTAGAGGATTATAGTCCGGTTCTACGAACTCGACATCTGAATCCTGGGGATCCTCCACGATCTCAACATCGGAATCGCGATGCTCGAGCGGCTCAGTCGCCACAGGGTTTCCAACCGCCCAGTCCGCTTGGAGTCGATCTGTATCTGTATGAGAAAATGTTTATATTATTAAAACATGTCTAGCTAACGACCCAGTCAGCTAAAATAAAATTAACTGTATGGATTTTAGCGACAGTCTATATTAATTATTAATATTAATAGTAGGCGTTATAAATTTACAACTACAGGGTAATGATGGTGGGGGTTCTGGCGTGAAATATTACTTCTCCAATATTGCATCAAGACGGTTAGCCGCCATGATCCCTCTGTAAAACATTAATAGATTTTTCTGTCCCTAGCGTGGGGGCAGTGACAGAGGGCGTGTTCTCTCTGCTAGCCCTAATAAATACAGGCAGCTCACAAGCAATACAACGCTCACCTGTAAGGGTTCGCACATCACAGGACACACGCCCGATCTGAACAGAACTAAAGTGAGTATTTTATGTCTTTCGTTTCAATTATATTTAAGTTTGTGTAGTATTTGCATGAACAACTTACCCGTGTTTTCATACTTGATCTTTATTTGCTTTAATTCAATAGCGGACCCTTTTTATTCAAGATGGAGTCCAGATATTCTCGCGTTCAATATTCTGCTTTGCTTTCACCAGAACAATCGGGTAAATTTTACACAGTATATAGTGTACGACGTATTGTGTCGGGCTGTCTGAGTCTGCGCTTTGTATATATAAACGATATATTTCATTCTTTCTTATTTAAGAAGAGGGAGTCCATTCAGGCTACTCTTACGAGAACCGGTTCATTACGCCGAACCTGTTAGAGGATGGCAACTCTGCTAGCGGGCGACGATCCTCCAGCTCTCACCAGTCTGTCACAGGCAAGAAACCTATAGCTATATCAGATGTTTTAAACCTATGTATCTAGACGGGTAAACGTGGTAGCTGTAAATTTATAACGCCTACTATTAATATTAATAATTAATATAGACTGTCGCTAAAATCCATACAGTTAATTTTATTTTAGCTGACTGGGTCGTTAGCTAGACATGTTTTAATAATATAAACATTTTCTCATACAGATACAGATCGACTCCAAGCGGACTGGGCGGTTGGAAACCCTGTGGCGACTGAGCCGCTCGAGCATCGCGATTCCGATGTTGAGATCGTGGAGGATTCCCAGGATTCAGATGTCGAGTTCGTAGAACCGGACTATAATCCTCTAACTCACGCGATACCCAACGCTCCTAAAAGATGGGGTGATTCGCTAAGCACACGGCTCTGGAATAGAAAAGGTAGCGGGTCCTTGAAATCCGGGTGATATGTGTTTGTACCCTCTGTACCCTGTGACCCCACCGATAACTAGTGGATATATTTTATTTACGCGCATTACGATAGCTTTGCGAATTTAGCTTTGTGCGTGTGGCCCGTGTAGATATAATTTCTGTGGCGACTAATAGTTATATTTTATTTACAGATGTTAAACGAACGTGCAGGAGGCTGCAGCTTGAAAAAGAAAACACCCCCATACGAAAACGCCCGAGCACCTCCACACCGTTTAATTCACCAATCTCTGAACTACACTAAACGTCTCATACTTGTAAGCATATATGTCTACGCAGCTCTATAGTGTACTTATACACGCAGATAAAAATTTCTGCGGTAACTAGTAGATATATTTTATTTACGTGTGTCAAGTTAGCTTTGTGAATGTGTTGTGCGCATTCATGTATGTTATATTTTATTTACAGCTGCTAAAGTATCGCCCGTGAGGTTGCAGTTTGAGGGAGAAAACAGCCCCATACGGCGGCGACCGACCAGCGAGATGTCTGTTAATTCAGCATTCTCTGTAGATCAGCACCCGGGGGATACTTGTAAGTATATATGTCTAGGCCGCTCTATAGTGTAGTTATACAAACAATCATGCATCGGTTTCACAGATAATCGGTGCTGGTAGCTTTACAAATATCGCGTTGAATCAGAGTAAAGTGGAGCCTGTAGCTTTTCCTATATCTCCCCCACTTAGCGGTTAACTACACCACGTATCTTTTCTTTAGTTACGGAGGAGCGTCATTCGCGAGTTTTGCAACAGCGCAATTATGGATTTGAGAACAGAACGGAAGTGAGAACGGAACCTCTTTCACTCAGGTGTGTCGCAGATCGCGGAGAAAACGACGCGCCAACCTAGCACCCCGGGAATACTGAGAGTAGTCGGCTTAAGAATATACGTCTGTGTCAAGCTACAGAATCTGCAAATAGCATCGCGGAAGCTGCAGCTGCCAATTCAGCCGATGCATTACCGTCAAAGAAACGCGCAGTATCGCGCCGTCGTGTAAGTAAGAAGCAGAAGGATGATGGTCGATCGCCTTACACACCAACACCCGTATGGACTGGTGAACACACCAAAATGTTTCTTGACATGTCTGCACAGTACGTGCATAATAAACTCTCGCAGAACAGACTAAAATCTTTCTGCGACACGTATGAAAGACTGATAAGTGCGTGTCCAACACCCGACATTATCGCAGAACTGTGCGATTTTAAACAAAATTATGCAAATGTATGATTTTAACCCCTTAACGACCAAGCCATTTTGTAGGTTAAAGACCAGGCCAATTTTTACATTTCTGACCACTGTCTCTTTATGAGGTTATAACTCTGGAACGCTTCAACGGATCTTGGCGATTCTGAGACTGTTTTCTCGAGACATATTGTACTTCATGATAGTGGTAAAATTTCTTCGATATAACTTGCGTTTATTTATGAAAAAAACGGAAATATGGCAAAAATTTTGAAAATTTTGCAATTTTCAAACTTTTAATTTTTATGCCATTAAATCAGAGAGATATGTCACAAAAATTAGTTAATAAAATAACATTTCCCACATGTCTACTTTACATCAGCACAATTTTGGAACCAAAATTTTTTTTGTTAGGAAGTTATAAGTGTTAAAAGTTGACCAGCAATTTCTCATTTTTCCAACAAAATTTACAAAATCATTTTTTTTAGGGGCCACCTCACATTTGAAGTGAATTTGAGGGGTCAATATGACAGAAAATACCCAAAAGTGACACCATTCTAAAAACTGCACCCCTCAACGTGTTCAAAGCCACATTCAAGAAGTTTATTAACCCTTTAGGTACTGCACAAGAATTGAAGCAATGTGGAAGGAAAAAATTAACATTTAACTTTTTTTCCCAAAATTTTTCTTTCGACACAATTTTTTAAAATTTTGTCAAGGGTATCAGTAGAAAATGATCCACAATATTTGTTGTACAATTTCTCCTGAGTACATCGATACCCCATGTGTGGGGGTAAACCACTATTTGGGCGCATGGCAGAGCTCGGAAGGGAAGCAGCGCCATTTGACTTTTTTGGCTGGAATTGAGATTGGACGCCATGTCGCATTTGGAGAGTCCCTGTGTGCCTAAACAGTGGAAACCCCCCACAAGTGACCCCATTTTGGAAACTAGACCCCCCAAGTAACTTATCTAAATGTGTTGTGAGAGCTTTTAACCCCCAAGGGCTTCACAGAAGGTTATAACGTAGAGCCGTAAAATTAAAAAATCATGTTTTTTCCACAAAAATGATCTTTTCATCCCAATTTTTATTTTCCAAAGGATAAAAGGACCCCAAAAGTTATTGTGCAATTAGTCCTGAGTACGCTGATACCCCATATGTGAGGGTAAACCACTATTTGGGTGCATGGCAGAGCTCGGAAGGGAAGCAGCTCCATTTGACTTTTTTGGCTGGAATTGAGATTGGACGCCATGTTGTATTTGGAGAGCCCCTGTGTGCCTAAACAGTGGATACCCCCCACAAGTGACCTCATTTTGGAAACTAGACCCCCCAAGTAACTTATCTAGATGTGTGGTGAGAGCTTTGAACCCCCAAGGGCTTCACAGAAGGTTATAACGTAGAGCTGTAAAATTAAAAAATCATATCTTTTCCACTAAAATGATCTTTCCACCCCAATTTTTATTTCCCAAAGGGTAACAGGACCCCAAAAGTTATTGTGCAATTTGTCCTGAGTACGCTGATACCCCATATGTGGGGGTAAACCACTATTTGGGCGCATGGCAGAGCTGGAAAGGGAAGGAGCGCCTTTTTGAAATGCAGATTTTGATGGAATGGTCTGCGGGTGTCATGTCACGTTTGGAGAAACAATCTTTTTGCCCCCAAATTTTTATTTTTATAAGGGTAACAGGAGAAATAGGACCCCAAAAGCTATTGTGCAATTTGTCCTGAGTACGCTGATATCCCATATGTGGGAGGGAACCACTATTTTGACGCATGGCAGAGCTCGGAAGGGAAGGAGCACCGTTTTTAAATGCAGACTTTGATGGAATGGTCTGCGGGTGTCATGTCGCGCTTGGAGAGCCCCTGATGTGCCTAAACAGTAGAAACCCCCCACAAATGACCCCATTTTGCAAACTAGACCCCCCAAGGAACTTATCTAGATGTGTGGTCAGCACTTTGAACCCCAAGGGCTTCACAGAAGTTTATAATGTAGAGCCGTGAAAATAAAAAAATCATATTTTTTCCACAAAAATTACCTTTTTGCCCCAAATTTTTATTTTTATAAGGGTAACAGGAGAAATAGGACCCCAAAAGCTATTGTGCATTTTTTCCTGAGTACGCTGATACCCCATATGTGGGGGGGAACCACTGTGATCGCCTTACTGCGATCTTTGGGAGGCACAATGAACAAATCCACAAAAGGTGAAGAATTGGTTTTCTTTTTTACGCCGTTCCTCGTGCGGTATTAGTGATTAGGCGACTTTATTCCTCGGATCGGTGCGATTACAGCGATACCAGATTTACACCCTTTTTTCATGTTTAGCTTCTGTCACACACTAAAAGATGCTTTTTCTTGGAATAATTTTTTGTAAGAAATTTTTGCATCGCTGTATTTTGAGAGCTATAATTTTTCGATATTTCGGCCGACAGAGTTATCTGTGGGCTTATTTTTTGCGGGACGAGCTGACGTTTTTATTGGTACCATATTCAGGCACATAACGTTTTTTGATCGTTTCCTATTACGATTTTTATGGAATCAGAATGACCAAAAACCAGCAATTCAGGAATTGTTTTTTTTTTTTTTTCCTCCGTTCCGTGTATGGTAAAATTGATAAAGCAGCTTTATTCTTCGGGTCACTACGGTTACGGCGATTCCTCATTTATATATATTTTTTTATGTTTTGGCGTTTTTTACACAATAAAAAATTTTATAGAAAAAATAATTATTTTTGCATCAGTTTATTCCGCGAGCTATAACTTTTTTATTTTTTTGCTGATGATGTTGTATAGTGGCTTGTTTTTTGCGGGACAAGATTACGTTTTCAGCGGTACCATGATTATTTATATCTGACTTTTTGATTGCGTGTTATTGCACTTTTTCCAAGCGGTATAATGATACCGCTTGGAAAAAGTATAATTTACTACTTTTTTGTGTTTTTTTTTACGGCTTTCACTGAAGGGGTTAACTGGGGTTACGCTTTTATAGATGGGATTTTTACGGACGTGGCGATACCTAACATGTGTATGTTTTTTGTTTTTTATTTTTTTTTAAAACATAAAAATGTGTATTTTTTAGGGGATTTTTTTTAAATTATTTTTTAATATTTTTTTTACAATTTTTTTAAAAAATGATTTTTTTTAACTTGTCCCTTTATGGGACTTTCACTTTTTTTACTTTTTACTGCAGTTACAATGCATTGCAATGCTCTGGCATTGCAATGCATTGCAACTATAGTGGAAGCTGCTGTGACAATGATCACAGCAGCTTCCCGTAGGTAGATGACCCGGAGGTTGTCATGACAACCCCCGGGTCATCAAGGCAGAGATCGGCCCCTGCAAATACATTGCAGGGTGCCGATCTGAGGCAGAGGGAGCTCCCGACCCTCTGCCTCCCCCCTGAGCTCTGCGATCGCGCTGGATCGCAGCAGTCAGGGGGTTAACAGCCAGGGGCGGTGGGGGCTCCGCTCCTGGCTGTCAGTGCAGGAAGCCTGGCCACTGCAGCGCCGGCTCCTGCACTGATCGCGCTGGGGAAGCTGAAATTTCAGCTTCTCCTGCACGATCGCTGCTGTGTTTGGTCAGTCAGATTGACTGACCAAGCACAGCGCTGTAGGTGCGGGGACTGACGGCAAAGGTCCCCGCACCGCTTGCCGTGCCTGTCAGCTGTCTGTGAACACGCAGTGGTAGATCAAAGCCATGACGTGCAGAGTCCGTCCTGGTGCCGGAACTGGCACCTTGCCATGACGGACTCTGCACGTCAGTGGACATTAAGGGGTTAAACAAAAATTATGCAACTGTACAGTCAACTTCTGTGAAATAAACCTGTCTGCCTGAGAACGTATGGTTATGAATTGAAAAATAATTAAAATGATCACGCATCACACCCTAGGGGCCGATACACGTGCCCCCAGCGCATTTACACAACTATAATGACCCTGGAAATGTCAGCGTTCACGAGCAAACAATCGGTCAAAGTAAGGAGCCTCTTGATACACACATCCAGAAATTCTCATGAGGCCGCCTCTGTAGGCAATAGTGTTTGTGATAGCTCTGGGAGTTTGAGGATGATAGTTGTACGCACGACTTTTTACTGTTCTTTACCAACGGTAAATTTTCAGGGTATACATTTATAGCCCACAATGCAGGGCTCCACGATTCTTACTTTATTGTTAAGGCCGTAGTTTTTGAAAACTACCGGTAAATGTGCTAGCCCGAGGTGTCGTCGTCTTGTGTGTGACGCTACCCGTTTTGTCTATAAGGTTCATAGACTCGATAAATTTTATCCCCATGAAGCTCAGTAAATTACCTCAGGCCTCGGGATTTTCAGTTTTCCACGCTTTTTTAATACCTGAGAAAACAAAGCTATGTAGGTCCCATACCCGATGTGAAATATTATGAGCTAGAGTACATGGCACTGGGTGCTTCTGGTACGACATGAGAGTCCGAAACACAGGTATGTTAAAAAGTTTGTACAGGTATGCTAAAAAGTTTGCACGCAATTTTTTGTTGAATGCTGATCAAAATCGTTGCATAGGTGTGGTTCTGTGCCAAAATAGTCCGGGACACGTCCCAACATGCCTGTCTTTTATATCTGATGGGGCTTAGCGTCTTTAAAAACCGGCCTGTGCTGCAAGAACGCTGCTCATCCCAGGCTATACAGCGGGTCATGTATGTAGCGCATACCGAGAACATTGGCAATCACCATGCCTTGTGTGTTTTGTGAAGCAACTCGCTCAATATTTTCTAGATGACTGTGTGTGTGTTAACGGACAGCACATAGTTTTTGAATTTCAGGGTTGTTTTTTCCATGGCTGTCCCTCGTGTTATAATAAAAATGATGCAGATAAGGTCACAAAAAAGCGCTAGCTGCAGCGGTGCTGGTACACCATAAGAGTGCTGTGGGTGCATGAATGGCGTGAAATGTTTAAAAATGATTCAGAGGATCACCACCATCTATGAGATATGGTATTTTCCAAACACCAGCGATGATCTGTTTGCCACCTACATTAAACTACACTATAGGGGCGAGCTGTAGAGGCCGGGACTTGTCCGGGCATGCCCGGACATGTCAGTTCCGAAATAACGAATTTGCTCTGAATTTGTCATCAAGTTGCTGAAATCGTGTTAGTAATCAAATTAACACATCTTGGTTCGCTACAGTATTCGTATGGTAACTATTAAAATAGCAGCTGCGAGCCAGAAACACAGCTATGCTAAAAAATTTGTACTCGCTTTTGCTGGATGGTGGTCAAAATCGTTGCATAGGTGTGGTCCTGTGCCAAAATAGGCCTGGACACGTCCCAACATGCCTGTCTTTTATATCTGAGGGGCATAGCATCTTTAAAAATAGGCCTGTGCAACAAGAACGCTACGCATCCCAGGCTATACAGTTGGTCATGTGTGTAGCTCATAGCGGGAACGTTGACATTCAGCATGCCTTGAGATGGTTTGTGAAGCAACTCGCTCAATATTTTCTAGATGACTATGCGTGTGTTAACGGATAGCACATAGTTTTTGAATTTCAGGCTTGTTTTTTCCACGGTTGTCACGTGACCAGGACTTGTCCGGGCATGCCCGGACATGCCTGGGCCAATATGTCTATCAGTATTAAACCATAAAAACTCCTCTGTACATGATCCTTAAGCAAAATAAAAAATATAATGCATAATAAATCTGTGAAGGAGCAAAAATGTTGAAAAATATGGTGTCTCACATGGACCCTATATGTCAGTTCACTATATGTCTATCAGTATTAAACCATAAAAACTCCTCTGTACATTATTGTGAAGGGGTTAAAAGAGGCTTCATGGTTAATATGATAAGCTGATCAGAATAGCTAGCATCATGAGAGCTGCTATGGTTGACAGTGGTAACGAACGCATAACTAATATTTGAAAAATATGGTGTCTCACATGGACCCTATATGTCAGTTCACAATATGTCTATCAGTATTAAACCATAAAAACGCCTCTGTACATGATCCTTAAGCAAAATAAAAAAATATAATGCAAAATAAATCTGTGAAGGAGCAAAAATGTTGAAAAATATGGTGTCTCACATGGACCCTATATGGCAGTTCACAATATGTCTATCAGTATTAAACCATAAAAATGCCTCTGTACATGATCCTTAAGCAAAATAAAAAAATATAATGCAAAATAAATCTGTGAAGGAGCAAAAATGTTGAAAAATATGGTGTCTCACATGGACCCTATATGGCAGTTCACAATATGTCTATCAGTATTAAACCATAAAAACGCCTCTGTACATGATCCTTAAGCAAAATAAAAAAATATAATGCAAAATAAATCTGTGAAGGAGCAAAAATGTTGAAAAATATGGTGTCTCACATGGACCCTATATGGCAGTTCACAATATGTCTATCAGTATTAAACCATAAAAACGCCTCTATACATGATCCTTAAGCAAAATAAAAAAATATAATGCAAAATAAATCTGTGAAGGAGCAAAAATGTTGAAAAATATGGTGTCTCACATGGACCCTATATGTCAGTTCACAATATGTCTATCAGTATTAGCAACTGAGAGTCAGAAACATTTGTCATGTGCCAAAATATTACCATCAACTGTTCACATGTGCTTTGTGCCGGAAGACTTACAAATAGTTTTGAAGAACCACCTGGTTGTATTGTGATGTTAGACAAGAGGAAAAGTAGCAGTGAGGGTCACCTTTAATAAGTTAGCTATCTCTAGCAAAGAGTGCTAGAAATGAGGGCTATACACAATATCTAAATATCCACGTTTTGTGAAATGAGGGCTATACACAAGGGGTGCCAAGCCGCATTCAGGTATGATCTCCCATCTATAGCGCTGCTTTTTTAATATAGCTCCTCATATGGATTTGCTAATTGACTTCATATGCACGCACAGTATGTATTGTGAGTCCTGCACTTGCATGGTAACATCATTATATTAGCAGCTGTGATGGGGAAGTTACTTTATTGATATACCTGCTTCATTGAGATACTTATAATCCTATATATAGTGCATATATGTCTGCCTATTGGGGGATATTGTGAGTTACATAGATTGCATATATACGGACAAATATATGGAGGTTATTATTGTTTAGCCCCGGATTAGTCTATTATCGCTATAACATATAAGATATGGCGATGTGCACTATTATATATTGATTTGAATGTAGTTCATACCTGTCTGCATTTGGCTATTTTTCTGCATGCTGTATATCCCACTCTTTTGGATTTTTATCCATGATAATGTATTTTAGACCTTAATAAAAATTGTTGACTTTTCCCACACAAAAGACGGATCACAGAACTTGTCCTGTGTGAAACACACACACAGATAAATTACCTCTATGGTGCAGTAAAGATGTATATCTTTGTACCATGTTAGCCAGTAGATAGAAAAATATTTAGACTTCTAACACAACCCAAGCCTTGTACACACCCCCGAATACTCCTTGCATTTGCCTATTTTCTGCATGCTGTATATCCCACTCTTTTGGATTTTTATCCATGATAATGTATTTTAGACCTTAATAAAATTTATATTTTATAGTGCAAAAGCTTCCTTTTTCTTTTTTGAATTTATTTTAATTACAGTCTAGCATGTCACAATAGCATCGACCTTCACTCATTCTCTCAATTGTCCTGTTTACATGCATTTACTGGGTCCTTAAAAGTTTCTCTCCACAATGACAATTCATGTCAACAATGCCAGTAGATAGAAAAAAAAATGGTCATGTCAACACTGCTGCTAATAGAGTGATCTCTGTACATACCTCTACCTGGTAATAAGTGATCTATCTCTAACAAACCATGCCAAGATTCTTCTTAGTATACAATGAATTGCTGAGATAAGTGTAGATACAGTGGCAGGCTATTTCATAAGACTTCTAGCAAATGAATATATAAACTCTGAATAAAACTATAAGTTGAGCGTCATAATTCCAAATGTGTTATAAGGTGATACTTCAAATTAAATTGCCTTTGTAGATGTAGTTTAAAACTTATATCCTGGATAATACTAAAAAATAAACACCTTTTAGCAGCTTGTATATCCTGGATAATACTAAAAAATAAACACCTTTTAGCAGCTTGATACAGCTTTCCACCACAGTAGTGCTTTACATGCATTTACTGGGTCCTTAAAAGTTTCTCTCCACAAAAAAGTATAAAATCAAGATTCACTCTTTAATTCACTAAAAATCCTTGTATACTAGTTATATACAGAAGTCTGTATTTAACTAGAACTCCTTATACATTTACTGGGTCCTTAAAAGTTTCTCCCCAACAAAAAAGATCAAGATTCGCTCTTTAATTCACTAAAACAACACAGACTAATCAAATCCACTGGATAAAATATCAATAGAGACGAATAAATCACTTTGATTGAAATTCACAAATCCAGCAGCTCAGATTTCCCAGCCTGATCAAAGTCCAGCCAGATCAAATCCCAGGGAGACGGATTAAATGATAGGGGGCGTGACGACCTGTCAGATTTGAGTTTGACGAATACTGGTGCCCCTATACTACTCACCTCTTTTACCTAATCCTTCCCCAACACCATCCCAGGCTACTCTCCACACTCCCACTGTCGAAGGGTCCCACAGCCCCTCCATTAGTATCTCCACCCTACATTACACAAACCTGTGATTTTGTGTTTAATAAAAAATTTTATTAAAAAAAAAATTATTTTCACATTGAAAAAAATAAAGCTTTTTCTCATTGAAAACAAAGAAGTTAAACATTTTTCACATTGTTAAACATTTTCAAAAAATAAAAGTTTATTTGGTTGATTAAAATGGTTGTCTGTCATTAATTTCTAAGGTAAAATAAAGGTAAAATTTATTGGTTATACAAAAGCAGGCACATAACTTTGGGTAAAAGGTAAAATATTTTTACCTTTGTCCAAAGTTGTGTCCCTGGTTGTGTAAAGTATTTTACCTTTCAAACAGAGTTATGTACCTTGTTGGGGATTACCTAACAAAGTACATAACTCTGTTTAAAAGGTGAAATACTTTGGTAATACACAACCAGGGACACAACTTTGGACAAAAGGTAACATACTGTACATAATACACTAGAAGGTAGACAAATTTGGTTGTCAAAGGTAAAATGTGGGTACAGAAGGTACAAAGGTCACAGAGCAGTTTATTAAACTCTGTCATCCTGCCAGTCTACTCTCTTCCTTCAGGGGACATAAAGTATTCGGCAAATTTGTCCCTCATTCAGGAAACAGTCACAGAAGTTCTATTGGTAACGTTCTGGTAATCATGCAAGGTGGTTTCTTCACAGTGTTCCTCAATGGAAATCTGTTCCTTGCTGATGACAAAATTGTGTAGAACCACACAAGCTTTGATTACCTCGTCCACAGTTTCAGTTTTTAGGTTGATAGCGGTCAATAGAACACGCCATTTTGCTGTCAGAATCCCAAAAGTGCACTCCACCATTCTTCTGGCTCTTGTGAGGCGGTAATTAAAAATTCTTTTGGTGTGTGTCAATCCTCTGCTGGAGTACGGTTTTAGCAGGTGTTCTGACAGCTGGAAGGCTTCATCCCCTACACAAACAAAAGGCATTGGTGGGCCAGAAGTTTGAGGCAGCGGTCTAGGGGGTGGGAAATGGAAGTTGTTTCCATACAGCTGACGGCCCATTGCTGAAAGTTTGAAAACTTGAGAGTCATTGGAGCGGCCATAGGCACCAATATTTACGGCAATAAATTTGTATTCTGCATCAGAGATGGCCATGAGGACAATGGAGAAATATTTCTTGTAATTAAAATATTCGGATCCAGATCCTGCTGGCTTTACAATCCTGATACGTTTCCCGTCCACAGCGCCCAGGCAATTAGGAAACTGACATCTTTGAAGAAACTTTTCTGCAATTGCAATCCAACTGTCTGTTGTGGGCTCTGGTAGAAATTCCGCAACTAGAGAGTCCCATAATGCACGGCATGTGTGCTTCACAATTCCAGAGATGGTGGAAATCCCAAGTCTGTATTGAAAATGCAGTGAGGAAAGAGATTCTCCAGTTGCCAGGAATCTGTGTATAAACAAAAAAAAAAGTTTAAAATCACAGCATTACATACCACACATCAGCTTTAACAATTGGAGATACTCTAAAAATACATTTATTTTATAGTATCTCCAATTGTTCAAGCTGAGTCAGATGGCCATATACAAACTACCAGCAACAACATTCCAGGACAAGTGTGCTCTGAAACAAGCAGATGCAATAAATATGGCTTACCGAAGAGTCACCATCAGACGCTCCTCCGGTGAAATGGAGAAGCGGCAATAGGTGTCCGATCTTCTTATGAGGTCTCCAACACGCTCCACCAACAAATCAAAGTTCTCCATTTTCATGCGAAGATACGCAAAAAGTTTCGGAGGGTTTCCTCGTAGCTCTATGTACAGTGTAGAAAACACCCCACGTGTCATTCTCTGGGCTGTGATGGGGTGGATCCAGAAACGGCGTAGTCGACGTTGTCGCTGCAGTCTCTTTCTCTCCTTCTCCAGAACAATCGCTTTCAGATGATTCGCCTCCGCCGTGAAATCCACCAAATTCTTCAGAATGTTTCCTATCATAACGTCCATCTTCAGCAGAAACTTGCTCTTCTCTCCAACCGGCACTTGCTCCTATACAACAAGATGAGCTATAGGAACAGTGTATATATAGGTTTTCAGTAGCCAATCATGTTTTTAACCCCAAAAAGGGCGTTTTTAAATACCGAATCAGGTGTAATCCGTCAAAAAAAACGGATACACCGGAAGAGACTGATCCGGTTTTCCGCCGGATCCGTTAGAATAATCCGGCAAAAAACCGGATCCGTTTTATCCGGTTTTAGATATCAAAAGCCGGATCTGGCGATCAGGCGAGACGCCGCATCGCGCCTGAACGTGACGTGTGGCTGCCAGAACGTGTGGGAGGTCCCCGGGGTTTCTGCATGTACGATTCTAATGCGGGAAAGAAAACCTCCCGGGATAGCGGGACAGGGACCCAGCCCTACGTAGATAACAGCATTCGCTCCATCCCCACGCAGACCCATGCACATAATGGCACCCCTCCTTCCCCCCTGCAGCCCCCAAGCACACAGCTCCCGCAAGTAACAGGACACTTGTACATGCGCGGCTCCGCTCTTTGTGGCCCCGTACACACACGGCTCCGCTCCGTACACCTTGTACACATGCGGCTCTGCTTCGCACACCTCGTATACACGTGGCTCCGTACACTTCATACACACAGGGCTCCATTCCGTACACCTCATACAAACACGGCTCCGCTCCATACACCTTGCACACACTTGGCTCCGTACACCCCGTACACACGCGGCCCTGATCCGTACACCTCGTACACACGCGGCCTCGCTCCGTACACCTCGTATACACGCGGCTCTGCTCCGTACACCTCGTACACACGTGGCTCTGCTCCGTACACCTCATACACACACACGGCTCTGCTCCGTACACCTCGTACACACGCGCCCCACTCCGTACACCTCGTACACCCACGGCTCTGCTCCGTACACCTCGTACACACACGGCTCTGCTCCGTACACCTCGTACACACGTGACTCCGCTCCGTACACCTTGTACACACATGGCTCTGCTCCGTACACCTCGTACACCCACGGCTCTGCTCCGTACACTTCGTACACACACGGCTCTGCTCCGTACACCTCGTACACACATGGCTCTGGTTCATACACACACGGCTCCGCTCCGTACACCTCGTACACACACGGCTCCACTCCGTACACCTCGTACACAGACTGCTCCGCTCTGTACACCTCGTACACATGCGGCTCCGCTCCGTACACCTCGTAACACGCGGCTCCGCTCCGCACACCTCGCACACGCAGCCCCGCTCCATACACCTCGTACACACGGCTCTGCTCCGTACACATGACTCGGCTACATCCACACTGTAAACCCCTCCTGACCCCTCACACATAAACTTACCTGCTCATCCAGCACCATGATAACCAGCACAGCAGAGTCCAGCACACAGGAAGAGGCAGAGCTAGCCGTGCGCTCGTTTCTGCAGCTGCTTGGGGAGAGCTCCTTGCAAAGAGAGGTTTTTTTTTTCCCTGGACTACCTGTCTGCCGTTCCCAGAAAGAGAGGCTTATCCCTGGGATTGAGCTCCGGGGCTGGGCCCCTGGCTCCCACCCACCGGCAAGCCGGCTGGGGGTGGGAGGCCTCACCTACCATCAGGAGGCCATATCATTTAGCCAGTTCCAGGGAGGATGGTGAGGAAAAAGCCCTCGGGGGGCCGCAAGACCCCAGGGACCAAGACCCCTGAGGCCGGGACGGTGGCGGTTCCTCCTCCCGGAGGAGGAGGAGAGGCGGCCAGCGGAGGTGCGGCAGTGGAGCCCCCCAACATCTGGGGCTCCAAGGCAGCGAGGGAGCCTGTCACCACCTATGGCTCCTGCATCCACGCGCACCTCTGCGAATACGAGGAGGCCGCCAAACAGCTGAGGAGACTCCAGGAGGAGTTGAAGGGAGCATGCGTGATGGCAAAGAACAAGCTCCCTGCCTCAAGGAGAGCAGAGGTCTCCGCCACGGTGGAGAGGCTGAAGGGGTCCATTAAAGCTCTAGAACAACGGAGGGCAGAGATCCTGGCTGGGAGCGGCCCATTTGAGGAGAAACTAAGGAACGATGACCGATTCAGGGCCCTGACCGGTGGGTCTCCTGGGAGGTCAGGAGGCCCCAGCCAGGTGGAGGAGGAGAAGGAGGAAGATGGCGGCTGTGAGGCATCTGCGGCAGTCCCACCTGAAGACCTGGTGAGTGTAAACGCCCAGGTATCATGCATCGGGATAGCCCCAGAGCAAGTGGCCCTCCCACCAGACTCCAGTAATTCAGAGGAAAGTGGGAGCGAGGGGGAGGATGGAGGGAGTGGTAGCAGCAGTGAGGGGGGCTGCCTCATCCTGCAACAAGTGTGGCAGATCGAGTCCCCAGCACGGTTTGGTGAGCTGTTGTTTGAGGATGAGATCTGCGAGGATGGGGCAACCGGGAAGGGGAAGAAAAGGAAAAAAAAAGCCAAGGTCACCATCATAGACAAATTCGTCTATGCTCCCCTTCCTGGGGCCCCCCTGTCCCGTTGGGTGGAACCTGCTACCCACCCCGGCTTGGGCCCTGTGGTGGGTCCGCAGCAAAGGAGTGGGGAGAGGAGAGTCTGCCCGGGTCTGGGTGCCATGCCTAGTGGTGGCAGCTCGGACTCGGGCAGCGATATGGAGAGTGTCGGTGCCGGTATTGTTGATGGTGGTGGTGCTCAGGCCCAGTCCTCTGTGGCAGGGGGGGCTGGCCCGGCACCTGGAGTCGGTACAGCCGGGGCCGCATCTCCGGCGGCGAGAGCTGGGGTCTCTGGGCCCCCCACACGCGGATCCGCTAGGACTGGATCACTTTTGGGGGTCCAGAGACCTAGAAAGGGGGTGGAGTCTGCCGTAATGCAGCAATTAAAAAAGTGCAAGTTGTTGATCGCTCCCCTGGAGGTGTCTGCGGCAGGGTCGGGGTCCTCTGCGCGTAGATCCAATAAGGGGTCTGCGCCGGGGGCCCCGCCACCGCTTGACGCCTAGGGGGAGTGGCCGACCTTGCCAAAAGTGAGTGGTGGGTACAAGAAGGCGGTGGTGGTCTGCGAGGGGGGCGTGTCCTCCTCGGCCGCTGTCCCACACGCTACTGTCGCGTCTGGCGGGGGCGTAGCCTTGCGGGCTACTGCCCCACCCGCTATGACTGCGGCTGGCTGGGGGGCGTGGCCTCGGTGGCCGCAGCTCCTTTTCGCTGTGTTGGTGGCTGGCGGGGGGCGTGGCCTTTCGGGCCTTCGCTCTACCCACCATAGCCATGACCAGCGGGGGGGCGTGGCCTCGGCGGGCCCGCTGCCTTCTGTCCTGCCCACAAACATAATGTCCGAAAAAACTGGCAAGGGGTTGCCGGGGTCCCCAGCACACTTACCTCCATCTGGTGGTGCGGGGGCTTCGGTGCCCCAAGAGAGGCCAGCTCAGGTCTCCAGTGGGGGGCAGAGTGCGGAGGCAGAGCCCGGCCCTGCCCAAGTATGACAACAACAAAAAATGGAGCCAGAAAGCCCAGGAAGTGTTGCTGCTCCTGAGCCCAGGCAGAGCTTACTGAGTGGGCTCTGTTCTGTGGCTCTTAAAGGGGCGGCAGCACTCCTGGGCAAAAACAATGCGGGGCAGAGCACCGATCAGCCAGGGCCCCAGCAAGTAAAAAATGAATCTGCAAAAAAAATAACAGATATTTTTGAAGAATTGGCTGAGGTGAATGTTATGAGTGAGGTGAGTGAAATGAGTGACAGGGATGTGGGAGTGGATGTGGGAATGGATGTGGGAGTGAATGCGGAGGGAGTGAGTGTTGTTGTATGTGGAAGCATGGGCAGTGAGGGAGGGGCTGGCCCATCTGGCCCCCCAGCCGTGAGACCCCGTACTTTTGCGGGGGTCACGACTGGGGCTTCAGGGGGTTCTTGGGGGGTCTCCTTGCCTCTGGACTCTGGGGACGGCGTTTTGCACCGCCGATTTCTGGAGGCCCTTAAAAAAGGAGAGCGGTCGGTCAATGTAGAGGGAAGAAAGGTGGACCTGTCTTTCTGGTTGGAGAAACATGGCCTGGCCGCCTTCCAAGATAGAAGGGAGGGGGAAACCATTTGGTCCCTCCCGACAGCCGGGCAAGGGCCGGCCAGGAGGAATGTGGTCCGTCTTCGTTGGACGGGCGGTGAAGCTTGCCCACCCAAGAGTAGGGTGGTGGAGCTTCTCCTGAAGATGGGTTTCAGGGCAACAGACATCTTTGCCCTGATCCATCCCTCGGCCACCCTATTCTTCGACATCAGTTTCGTACGGCCGGAGGGGCTAGAGCTCTTCTGGTCGAATTACGAGCTGGTGAAGGGGGAGCCCGGATGGCGAGACTTCGCCGTACAGGCGTTGTCTCGCCAAAATGCCGTTAAGAGAGTGACCGTGGTGACTTATAACGAGTCACTCTCCGGCGTCGACATCATGACGTGGCTTTCCCGTTATGGGGAAGTCACGGACGTCCCCAAAGAAAATCGGTACGAGTTCGGTATCTGGTCAGGGGGCTGGACCTTCATGATGAAGTTGAAGGTCTCAGGGGGTACCGTCACCCACATCCCTTCCTCGGCGTTCCTAGGGAGGGACAGGATCCTGGTCTTCTACCAGGGGCAGCCAAAGGTCTGCCACAAGTGCGGTGATCCCCGCCACTTCAGCGCAAGCTGCAAGGTGCAGAAATGTGCCTTGTGTGGTGGGGTAGGTCATCTCGCCGCATCTTGCAAGGACATTTGGTGCCACCTGTGTGGTGACCTAGGTCACCCGTATAGCCACTGCCCTCGCTCCTTTACCAATGCCGCCTCAGGCCCGGTGGGGGGAGACCGTGAGGGGGCAACCCCTGGCGGTGCGACCTCTGCTGTGGCAGGTAGTGGTGGCGGAGAGGGGCTAAGGGGCCAGTGAGGAAGGACAAGGCCAATAGAGGTCCCTCTTTCCAGAGGAAACAGGAAAAGCGCCACGGGGGTGAGGGGAGAGCCTCAGGCAACTGGGGTGATACCTGCCCCCCCCTCTAGTCCGGTGGCCGGTGTCTCTGAGGCCCCGGGGAAGAAGAGGTATGTGAGGAGATCAGGAGGATGGAGAGGGAGGAAAACCTGACTGACTCCGACAACTCCTCCCAATATAAAAGTGTGGATGAGGAGGTCACGGATCAGCCTACAGTAGAGAGGGGTGATAAAAAACGTACCGGAAGGAGGAAGAAGGTGGTTAAGCCTTCCAAACCTCCTCCCCCGACCATAAGTATGCCAACGGAAGGGCTCACCGGCTCCCCTCTGATCGCCCTCTCCAACCGGTACCAAGCCCTCAACGACCCTGCTGAGATGGAGGTCGGGGGCGAGGGGCCGGGGGCGGCATCTGGGGGGCCTTCAGGGGATGGCAGAGTCCATCCTCCAGGGGACGCCGTTTCCTCTGGGGGGGGACAGACCTGGAGCCCGGAGGCAAGGAGACCATGGGGATGGATACCTCGTCTTCCCTAAAATGGAAGGGATCAGACCCCTCTTCGGAGGGGAAAGATGGGGAAGACGGGTGGGGAAGAAGAAGGCCATCTAACCCAATCACCCATGATGGCGGAACTCACCCATTGACTCTGGCGTCCATTAATGTCGCCAGTATTAAGTCATATGCGGCCAGATTTGCGGCCTTTGATTTTTTCACCCGATTTGAGGCTGAAATTTTGTTTTTGCAAGAGACCAGACTAACAGACATGGGGGCCATCCATAAAGCCAGGAGGGAGTGGAGGTGTGGGCCCTCATACTGGTCTCTTGCGGCCGAGCCGTATAGCGGAGTGGCGGTCCTTTTTAAGACTGCGGAGGTGGAATGCCGACGGGTTATTGAGATAGAAATAGGGAGGTGCCTGGTCTTAGATGTTTTCATGAGGGGACAGGAGCTTCGGCTCATAAACATCTATGGTCCGCAATCCAGGTGGGACCGTAAATGTCTCTTCATGAAGATCAAGCCTTTTCTTTTTACGAGCCGGCAGGTGGTCTTCGGTGGGGATTTTAACACCATTACGAGATCCCGTGATAGGGGTGGTCCTGGAGGCCACCTGGCTTATGATAGTACAGCATTAAATAGTATAGCTAGCGAAGCTCGCCTGGTGGATGTCCACATCCGGCACACCCCAGGTCACGGGGGTTTCACCTTTCATAGAGGTAGCTGTAGGTCTAGGATAGATAGTTTTTTTTTGAAGGAGGATGCCATATTTTCTGCAGTGTCCGCCGTTGAGGTGGAATTCTCCGATCACTGTTTAATTTTCTTCTCTCTGAATGTTACAGAGACACCCCGGATGGGAAGAGGGCTGTGGAAGCTGAATTCATCCCTCTTGGAAGAAGCAGAAGTGAGACAGTCCTTTGAGGAATTTCTTCAGAACCAGGTACCACTTTTGGATCTCAGTAGCAGTAAGTCTGAGTGGTGGGAGATCTTCAAAGAGAGGGTGGCGGGGTTCTTCTGTCAGCTCTCGAGCCTCAGGAGTCTGAACAGGCACCGCTTGTATCAGGCCTTGAGGAGGAAACTCGAGCAGCTTGTCTCGACTGGGGGTGACCATGAGGAGATCTCTAGGGTGAAGTCTTTCCCTCAAGAGGTGTCAGTATGATAGGCACACATCATTGGTTTTTGAGAGGGATTTCGGGAGGTACCGCTCGCCGAGCCTTACAGAAACTATAAGATGTCAGTGAATTGTAAGGTGGTGACAGGACTGATCGACAGTACGGGTTCCTGAACCGATCCAAATCAGGGATCCTGGAGGTGGTCAGATCCTTTTACTCATGCCTCTTGGGAAAGAGAAATCTGGATCGAGACAGGATGTCGGCTTTCCTGGCTGAGACCATTCCTGATGTTTTGGTAGAGGCAATCAGGGAAGAGGAAGTGAGACTGGCCATTGATGGGCTTCGGCCCAAAAAATTGCCAGGTCCGGATGGCTTAACATCTGAGTTTTACAAGACCTTTAGGGACTCCTTGGTCCCCCTCTTGACTGAGGTGTTTAATGAGTGCCTTTCCTCGGGTGCTCTTCCCAGCTCAATGAGGAGGTCAGCCCTGATTATCCTATCAAAGGGTAAGGACTCGCCCCGTATTGAGAATTGGCATCCCATAGCGCTTCTCAATGTGGACCGGAAGGTTCTGGCAAAGGTGCTGTTTAATTGGCTGGTGAAGTTTGCACCCTGGCTCCTTTCGGGGGCTCAGCACTGCTCTGTTCCAGGCCGCAGTACTATTAGTGCTGTGCTCGGTGTCCGAGAGGCAGTGGAGCAGGGCAGGGTGGGTCACTGGAAGGGGTACTTGCTGTCCTTAGATTAAGCAAAGGCCTTTGACCGGGTGAATCACGAGTACCTCTGGTCTGTCCTTTTGAGGTATGGTCTGCCTGGGAGGTTTGTAAATTGGTTAGAGACCTTATACCAGGGGGCTGAGACTTTTCCATTTGTGAACGGTTGGGTTGGTCACCCTTTTGAGGTGAGTTCCGGGGTCCGCCAGGGTTGTCCTCTGAGCTCACTTTTATACGTGTTTGCGATTGATCCCTTCTTGAGGAGGGTAGATCGTGGACCGTTGGTTGGAGTCGGGATGGACCGGGCGGAGCGGGGGGCCACTCTGAGGGTGGTAGCGTACGCTGACGACGTCTCCCTCTTTGTGTCCTCGAGAGAGGAGGCAGATTGGGTCATGTCTGAGGTCGAGCGCTACTCGGAGTCGTCCGGGTCCATGATCAACCGGGAAAAGTGCAAAAGTCTCTGCCTAGGAGGGGGAGATCCTAGTTTTGATCTCCCGGATACCCTTCCAGGGCCCCAGAACTCCACCAAAATCCTAGGCATCGAATTTGGACCCGGGGACTACCCCCAGCAAAATTGGGAGGGCAGACTTAAGATCGCCGCCCAAAAGGTGGACCAGTGGAAGGGTTGGTCTTTAACCCTGAGGGAAAGGGTCAACTTGGCCAAAGGCTTTCTGCTTCCCTTGTTAATATACCTGGGCAGTGTCTGCGTCTTGCCAGAACCTTCCAGCTGTTATGGGGGAACAGGCTTAACCTAATTAAGAGAGAGGTCAAGTACCGCACGAGGAGACTAGGTGGGTTGGGTATGGTCAACCAGGTGGTGTTTCTGATAAACACCTTTCTTAAGATCAATGTTGCCAACCTCTATTCAGAGAGGGCTCCTCCGTGGGTATTCTCCTGCAGGGGTTGGTTTTGGCCTTTCTTCCAGGAATGGGAGACAGGAGGACAGGTGAAGGACCTGCGCACATCACACAGACATCTCCCGCCTTATGCTACCCCGGTTCTGAAGGTGATCCGCCGGTGGGGTCTGGGAATGTGGGAAATCAGGACCATGTCGAGGAAATTCCTTGACAGCAGGGTTCTGTTGACCCATTTCCAGAAGCCCCTGGTGCTCAAGGATTGCCCAGGCCGGGATCTGGAGGTTGGGCTTGGGTTATTATTATTATTTTATTATTATTATACATTTTTATAGCGCCATTTATTCCATGGTGCTTTACATGTGAAAAGGGGCAAATATAGACAAGTACAATAAACATGAGCAATACAAGGCACACACAAGTACAGAAGGAGAGAGGACCCTGCCCGCAAGGGCTCACAGTCTACAGGGATGGGTGAGGATACACTAGGAGAGGGTAGAGCTGGTCGTGCGGTGGTTCAGTAGACCGAGGATCACTGCAGGTTGTAGGTTTGTCGGAAGAGGTGGGTCTTCAGGTTCTTTTTGAAGGTTTCCATGGTAGGTGCAAGTCTGATGTGTTGGGGTAGAGAGTTCCAGAGTATGGGAGAGGCACGGGAGAAGTTTTGTATGCGGTTGTGGGAAGAAGAGATAAGAGGGGAGTAGAGGAGGAGATCTTAAGAGGATCGAAGGTTGCGTGTGGGTATGTACCGGGAGACCATGTCACAGATGTATGGAGGAGACAGATTGTGGATGGCTTTGTATGTCATGGTTAGGGTTTTGAACTGGAGTCTCTGGACGATAGAAAGCCAATGAAGTGCTTGGCAGAGAGGAGAGGCTGGGGAATAACGGGGAGATAGGTGTATTAGTCGGGCAGCAGAGTGCAGGATGGATTGGAGTGGTGCCAGAGTGCTAGAGCGAAGGCCAGAGAGTAGAAGGTTGCAGTAGTCGAGGCGACAGATGATGAGGGCATGCACTAGTGTTTTTGTAGTTTCATGGTCAAGGAATGCACGGATCCGGGAAATATTTTTGAGTTTGAGACGGCAGGAGGAGGCAAGGGTTTGGACATGTGACTTGAAAGAGAGGGCAGAGTCGAGGATCACCCCGAGGCACCGAGCACGTGGGACTGGGGAAAGTGAGCAGCCATTGACGTTGATGGACAGGTCTGGTGGGGGGGTAGAGTGAGATGGGGGAAAGATTATGAATTCTGTTTTGTCCATGTTCAGTTTTAGAAAGCGAGCAGAGAAGAAAGCAGAAATAGCAGACAAACATTGTGGGATTTTGGTCAGTAAGGAGGTGAGGTCAGGTCCAGATAGGTAGATCTGTGTGTCATCGGCGTAGAGATGATACTGCAAATCATGGGATTCTATGAGCTGTCCCAGGCCGAGGGTGTAGATGGAGAAGAGTAGGGGTCCTAGAACTGAGCCTTGAGGAACACCGACAAACAGGGGGCGAGGTGAGGATGTAGTGTGTGAGAGGGAGACACTGAATGTTCGGTTTGTTAGATATGATGAGATCCAGGATAGGGCCAAGCCTGTGATGCCAAGAGATGAGAGAATCTGTAGCAGGAGGGAATGGTCCACAGTGTCG
This sequence comes from Oophaga sylvatica, assembly GCA_033576555.1. Classification (NCBI taxonomy): domain Eukaryota; kingdom Metazoa; phylum Chordata; class Amphibia; order Anura; family Dendrobatidae; genus Oophaga; species Oophaga sylvatica. The sequence continues at coordinate 24,434 of JARQOD010003499.1, read as the reverse complement.
AAGGCAGAAGACAGGTCCAGGAGGAGGAGGACAGAGTAGTGTCGCTTGCTCTTGGCGGTTAGTAGATTGTTGGTGACTTTAGTTAGGGCAGTTTTAGTTGAGTGATATTAAATTCCAAGCGGATCCCCTTGAAGTTTTGGGACTTGGCCTGGCGCTGCTTCAATGGGAGGCTGTATGTAAGGGACAACCTGAAGTGCAGGAGCTCCGATGATCGGGGTTGTCCCCGTGAGGAGTGTGGCGACATGTTGGAAAGCATGGAGCACTTCCTCCTTCAGTGTCCCTTTATTAATACAGGGGTCTACAACAGGGTGGGTGCTTCCATAGGCTGGCCTAGGCTGGCGTCCCTTTCTTATCCGGAGTGGGTTTATGTGGCATTCAGATCCCTGGGTGGCCGAGAACGGAGCACTTTATTCCTAGTTAGTGTAGTCATTAGGTTCCACACTTGGAATGCACGGAGTTTAGTTTCCACGCAGCGGAAAGTCCTCCCCTGGGATGAGGTGGTTAGAAACATCTTGGGTGACCTGGGGAAGGTGCGCTCTTTGGAGTTCAAGAGGCTGGGTGCGAGGAGGGCCTCTTGGCTTTGGAGGAGTTTCTCCTTTAACGTGCCCTAGGGAGAGCTGGTCTGTGTGAGATTGTTGGTAGGGTAAGATAAGGTGGTGTGGGTGTTGAGGGAGAGAAAATAGGGACAGATAGGGACAGGGAGGGCCAGTTTAGGGATAGCTAGATAGTTAGTTTTGATAAGCTAGGTAGAGTAGGGATAGGTAGGGAGAGATAGGGATAGTTAGAGTCAGTTTTCTTTTCTTTTAGGGACAGTTTTAGTTGGTGAGGGACAGGGTGCGTGTGTTGGTGGTTAGGGATGTAGCCTCTTAGGACTCCAGTTTCCCGGTGGTGGGCTGGTGTGTGGCACATTTAGCTTTTTGTTTTGTAAATTCAGGAAATAATGGATATTGGGCTTGCAAGCACTGAACTTGGGCCTTGCAAGTTATGTGGTCAGTGTATAGCGTTAATGTTTATATATGTTTATAATGTTGTGTTTAAAGTAAAGTAATGTAATGTTGTGTTCTTGTGTGGTAGGTTTGTTAATGTTATGTTTTGTATATAAGTGTAAATAGTTATATATTTGGGGGGTATAGTTTAGGTTGGGTGGGGGTTTTTGTGTCGGAGGAGGGCATGGAACTTACCATGGACCCGAGGGTTGAAAATTTCTAAGGGCATAAACTTTCATGGACCCGTTAAAAACAAGGCTTGCTGTGAAAAGGGCATGAACTCATGGACCTGTGGTGTGGTGGGGGGAAAAAAGCAAAAAAGGAAAAAAAAAAATAAGGAAAAAAAAAAAATTTTGTGTATGTCTTATTGTGTAAAAGGGTGAGGCCTTTTTTCCTTTCTTTTGAGTGCGTGAGTGTGTGTCAGTGTGTGTCAGTGTGTGTGCATGTTTCTTTTATGTTTTATATTTAATTTTGGTTAGAGGTAATGTTCCTGCTGGGGGTCCTTTGGAGCTGCAATAGCTTGAAAGGACGAAGGACCCTGGAATTTTTAGTTTATTTGAAGCTGGTTTCTTTTGTTTCCGTTATTTACTTTAGCTATGTTTTTTATGTACAGTTTGTTATTTATTATAATTTTAGTGTGATATTGTTTATATTTTTATAATAAAAGAGTAGCACACAGGAGCCTAACCATGTGACACCTAACTCCTCCCCTCCTGTGACCTCATCACAGGTCCTGCTCGCACATTTACAGAGGACAGCACAGCAATGGTAAATGCTGGCTGTGAGAATCTGGAGAGCTGGGAGGGCAGGAAGGGGTGCATAGGGGGCGTGGCGGCTTCTCTCACTGAGGGACACATAGTGTCCCCACTGTGACAGCGGGTGGGAGGGTTAGAATCGGGATTGCCCCGCTCAATTCGGGACGGTTGGGAGGTGTGGTTAAAGCAATAGCTGTCTCCAGTGAACCTGGAGCCAGGGAAGGCCGTGTGCGATAATGGTGCAAACCTGGTGGCGACCCTATGACCAGACAACCTCACACACATGCCTTGCATGGCACACATCCTCAACCTGTTGGTATAGCAATTTATCTGCCACAATCCCGGCCTGAATGCGATGCTGCAGAAAGGACGGAGGCTGTGTGCTCACTTCCGCCGATCACTACAGAGGTTTTTCGGCCCACCGGTTAACTCAGTGTGTCTCAACTCCAGTCCTCAGGACCCACCAACAGGTCATGTTTTCAGGATTTCCTTGGAATTAATGCTTGAGCAGGTGATAAAATTATCACCTGTGCAATACTAAGGAAATCCTGAAAACATGACCTGTTGGTGGGTCCTGAGTAGAGGTTGAGCGATACTTTCCGATATCCAAAAGTATCGGAATCGGAATGGTATCGCCGATATCACTAAAATATCGGCGATACCCGATACCGATACCGGAAGTCCCATATAAGTCTATGGGAACAAAATATCGCAACTAAAAAAACCTCTTTCTTTCCTTGTAAACACTAAATATACACACATAGAATACATATATATATATATACATGTCATTGTGACATGTATATATACATATATGTATAGTTTATACACTTCTACATAGTAAAATATCCTCTGATTCAATTGCCGGGTAAAGCCGGCATCTGTGAAAAGACAGAAGCACCCGACATGAAATGACACTTGGTGTACATAGGGTTAACCATGTCTTTTCATGTCCTTTGCTATCTGATTTGCACAAACAATTACATCAGTCTATGTGTGCAAAATTTCACACCTGTAGGGGTTAATTAAAGGTGTAAATTTGTTGTAAAAAAAACGGACTTTTTTGCTACGAATTTACACCTTTAATTAACCCCTACAGGTGTGAAATTTTGCACACTTACACTCATGTAATTGTGCAAATCAGATATCAAACTACATGAAAAGACATGGTTAACCCTATGTACACCAAGTGTCATTTCATGTCGGGTTCTGCATTTTCACAAAAGCCGACAATTGAATTAGCGGCTATTATACTATGTAGAAGTGTATGAACTATAAATATAAATATATATATATATGTGTCACAAATTCAATGACATGTATATATATATATGAGGTGTAAAACTGCTGAAAAAAAATGCGTGGGCTCCCGCCCTATTTTCGCAACCAGACAGACAAAGCCAGTGAGTGGGGGCAGATAATAATAGCCCAGAGAGGGACCATTTTTTTTGGCTCCCCCCGGCTACTTAAATCTGCCCCCAGACACCCCAGAAAGGGCAAATCTCTAATTAGATTTGCCCTTTCTGGCACTTTGCCCGTCTATTCCCATTGCCCTGTAGCGGTGGTGAATGGGTTAATAAGGGGTTAAAATGACCTTGCAATTGAAAGGTCACTTTAAGCCAGGTTAATAATTGAGAGCTGTCAATTAGACAACTATCAATTATTAATCCTATTGTATGAAAGAAAAATCAAACACACACACTTTAATAAAAAAGAAGTTTAATGAAATAATCACACAGTTTTTGACCATATTTTATTTACCTGCTAAAACCATTTCCTGTAATAAAAATAAAATAATAAAGCAAAATTATTCTTACCAATCCGATGTACAGTCAGGTCCCACGGTGTAATCCATCAGAAAGGGTTAATGTTTACTGCAGGGACCGCAGCTAATGCTGCAGCCTCACAGTAAACCCCCAAATGAATGAGCTCCTCTCCTGGCTGACAGGAGAGGAAGTGGAAAGCTTAATTGATTGCTTTCCACTTTCACTTCAGGTCAGCCAGGGACACCATCAGTGACGTCAGAGGGAACTGATTAACAAAAATAGGGGTTCCCTTCGAAAAAAAAATGGCGTGGGGTCCCCCCTATTTTTGTTAACCAGCCAGATGAAGCAGACCGCTGAGGCCTGGATTTTCAGGCTGTTAAGGAGCCAAGATCCATGGACCTTGCCAGCCTGATAATTCCAGGCCACAGCAGTCTGCATATCTTGGCTGATTAACAAAAATAGGGGATCCCCTCGAAAAAAATTGGCGTGGGGTCCCCCCTATTTTTGTTAACCAGCCAGATGAAGCAGACCGCTGAGGCCTGGATTTTCAGGCTGTTAAGGAGAGAAGATCCATGGACCTTGCCAGCCTGATAATACCAGGCCACAGCAGTCTGCATATCTTGGCTGATTAACAAAAATAGGGGATCCCCTCGAAAAAAATTGGCGTGGGGTCCCCCTATTTTTGTTAACCAGCCAGATGAAGCAGACCGCTGAGGCCTGGTTTTTCAGGCTGGTAAGGATCCAATATCCATGGACCTTGCAAGCCTGATAATACCAGGCCACAGCAGTCTGCTTAGCTTGGCTGGTTAACAAAAATAGGGGATCCCCTCGAAAAAAAAACGGCGTAGGGGTCCCCCTATTTTTGTTAACCAGCCAAGTAAAATGCAGACTGCTGCGGCCTGGTATTAAAAGACTGTCAAGGCCCATGGATTTTGGCCCTCAACAGCCTGATAATACCAGGCTACAGCAGCCCCACATTTGGCGCATCAAAAGATGTGCCAATTGTGGCACTTTACCCGGCTCTTCCCACTTGCCCTGTAGCGGTGGCAAGCGGGGTAATAAGGGGTTAATGTCACCGTTGATTGCACGGTGACAATAAGCCCGGTTAATAATGGAGAGGTGTCAATAAGACACCGATCCATTATTAATCCCAAAGTTTTTAAATGTGTAAAAAAAAGACACAGCAAGAAAAAAGTATTTTAATGAAATAAAAGAGACAACACAGTTTTCATTTTTTTTATTACTCTCTCATTCCTGCGACGCCATCGATCTCCTGTAAAAAAAGGAAAAAAACAAACCAACAGTATACCACCTGTCCGACGCAGTCCATAGCGACAGTCCCACGACGATCCAGCTCTGCTACATCGGAATGACAGGCAGAGCCTGACATCCCGGCGCAGCGCAGCTGCTTACCAGCTTCCCGGCGGTGACGTCATCGGACTGCTTTACGGCCGCGATTACCCAGCAGTCACTGCAGTTATCGCGAGAAACTGCATGTGACCGCCGGGGAGAAGAGGATGGCGGCCATTAAGCAGTCCGGGATGTGACCGCTGGAGATCTTCTGCCGGGTAAGTGCCGCTGACTCCTGACAGACCCGACCGACGGACACTGACAGTGACAGTGACAATCCCGATTCCGGTATCCGATATGACGAAAATATCGGTACTCGGAATCGGAATTCCGATACAGCCAATATCGGCCGATACCCGATATTTGCAGTATCGGAATGCTCAACCCTAGTCCTGAGGACTGGAGTTGAGAAACACTGGGTTAACTGTTTGATTTGTGATGTTCTGACACGGTGAAATTCCACTCTGCCCATGTTGCAGCGACTGTAGCAGCAGCGAGGAGCCCTGGTGCAGTATGTCCTTTTGCATATCCTGGGTGCCTGGATCAACACAGTCCGGACGTGGTGCAAATCACACTTGCGGAGTGGACACAGATGAGACACCTCTGCACCCTTATGCACAGTTTTAACCCCTTAACTCCCAAAGCTTTTTTCGTTTTTGCGTTTTCATTTTTCTCTCTCCTTCTTCCCAGAGCCATAACTTTTTAATTTTTCCATCAATATGGCCATGTTAGGGCTTGTTTTTTGCGGTAAGAGTTGTACTTTTGAACAACATCATTGGTTTTACCAGAACGAAAAAATTTCCAAGTGTGGTGAAATTGCAAAAAAAGTGCAATCTCACACATGTTTTTTGATTGGCTTTTTTACTAGGTTCACTAAATGCTAAAACTGAGCTGCCATTATGATCCTCCAGGTCATTATGAGTTCATAGACACCAAACATTTCTAGGTTCTTTTTTATCTAAGTGGTGAAAAAAATTCTAAACTTTGCATAACAAAAAAAAAAAGAAAAAAGGCGCCATTTTCCGAGACCCGTAGCGTCTCCATTTTTCACCAAATTTCCGTTTTTTTAACAAATAAACACAAGTTATATCAAAGAAATTTTACTACTAACATGAAGTACAATATGTCACGAGAAAACATTGTCAGAATCACCAGGATCCATAGAAGCGTTCGAGATTTAATACCTCATAAAGGGACAGTGGTCAGAAATGTAAAAATTGGCCCGGTCAATAATGTGCAAACCACCCTTGGAGGGAAAGGGGTTAGGCTGGTTTCACACTTGCAGATGGAGGTGCTGTGGAGGGCTGCGTACTTCCTCCGTGAAGCTCCGCCCACCGCCACACCTCCTCCGGTAAGTTCCGCCTACGTCTGCATGGTTTCTGCATGCGGCCTAAGTACCTATATTTAACATGAGTTCTCAGGGCCATGCGGATGCATGCGGATGCCTCCACATGCATCATGTTGATGGTGCGGCGACTGCAACACAATGCAAATTTTTGCGTTCGGTGCTGTTAGAACTCTCCTGTTAGGTTCTTTCTATCTTGTTGGTCACATGACCTTTTTTGCCTATTTAACCCTCCTCCGCCCTTCTGGCTTTGCTGGACTTCATTGTAATTTCTACTCTTAAGCTAGCCAGGTGCTCTGTTACCTTACTCAGTTAGTTTTGTTTGGTCTTCGGACCTCTATGTTCTATATTGTTTGTTTGTGTTTTACTGCTACAACTTCTGTTAGGAGGTGACATCTTTCTCCCAGTCCCTAGTTCTTGTAGGGATCCCTCCCTCGCATCTATAGGTCTTTGTACAGACTAGCTGAGGACTTTAGCGGGTCTGATCGCAGGATCAGGTTCCCTGTTACATCGTAGGGATTTAGCTTAGTTCTATCGTAGGGACAGATTTCCCTTCTTTCCTTAGTGCTTGTAGCAGAACATAACAGTAAGTCCAGCCCAGAAAAAAAAATATCTCTAAGGAAAGATTTCCAGTTTCCATCATGGTGTCGGTTCAGGACTTGGCTCAACGCCTGCAGGGACTCTCTCTGGAGGTGGTCGAGCTCCAGCAACACGTGAGTAGCTGTTCTGGAGCACATTTCGTAGAGCCAAAGGTACGTTTGCCTGATTTATTTTTTGGTGAACAACAAGATTTTTTTTCTTTTAAAAATGCTTGCTTGTATTTTGGTTTGAGACCCAGATCCTCTGGTGATGAATCACAGCGCATAGGGTTCATAATGCCACTTTTGTGCAAAGAACCTCAGGAATGGGCCTTTTCTCTACAACCTAGTGATTCATGCTTTAGATTAGTGGATAGTTTTTTTTCTGCTTTGGGGTTGTTGTATGATGATCCTGATCGTGTCTCATCAGCTGAGACAGAATTGAGACGTTTGAGGCAGGGATCAGGTAATGTGGAAAAATATTGTACTCACTTCCGTCGGTGGTCTACTCAGGTGGGGTGGAACGATTCAGTGTCATGTGTGCATTGCCACGAAGATCGTCGCGGTTGCACATTTTGACTTCTCACAGCTGAGCTGCTGTTTCTTTGTGTTTGGCAGCTAGGGAGTTAATTCTGTCTGTGCTCGGTGCTGGGACTGGGTGCAGTTTCTCCCGGCTGCAATTGATTATTTGTTGATTGGTTTCCTTTAAATTCCTGGTTGTCTGCTTGGGGAGTTGCCAGTGAAACCTTCATGCAGACCACAGATAGGAATGAAACTGTATAGACTTTAGTTGTGAGCTCCTTAGTTGTTCTAAGCTCAACTTGGTTAGAGTTTATTTCCCAGACCATTTATGTTCCTTTGGTGTTTGAGTGTGTATGCAAGCGAGTGTTATCCTGTCTGTCTTATATGTCTAATCTGTGTATTTAGCTGAGATCAGCCCATATCCCTTTGGTGGTAGTCAGGATCCTTCTTAGGACTGATTACAGGGTTCAGGGTCTGATAGGAGACAGGGTTAGGCTGGAGACTTGGACCTCTGAACCATTATCAGTACCTCCAAGGTGAGGGATTAGTTAGGACCCCAGTTTAGGGTCAGGTTAGATCCCGGTCCACCTCTTTCCTGTTTCAGCTCATCAAGTCCTCAAGATTAACCCTGAGTTCAGCAGATATCGTGTCAGGTAAATCTATTCTATACTTACATGCTGATGTTGCTATACTAGTTGTTGTATAGAGTGTTGTTCCTGTATTAATAGTTTTACTGACATTGTATACATATCATTAGACAGCGTGACATTCAGCTTTGAAAAGTTTGTTTCTTGCAGGGCTAGGTGAAAGGGTTAAAGATTTGCTGATTGCTTATCCCATACCTGGTAACTTGCAGGAGGCTATGCAATTAGCTATACGGGGGGATAGGAGACTGCGTACAAGGGTTAATGAGAGTAAATCCTCTGCCATGCCAGCTCCAAGTCTTGAGAGGGTCTGTACTGACATTGGAGAGCCTATGGAAATTGGAGCGATGGCACCCCGCTCTCAGGAAAAAGACCGCAGGTTTTCTGAAGGTTTGTGCTTTTATTGCTGCAAATCTGACCATTTCATTAAGAACTGTGTGCTTCGTATGAACAAAGAAAAAAAAAAAAAAAAAGAGGTCAGTTCCGCCCGTATAGCCTGTTTAAACACTAAGGGTGTCTTTTTTCTGCTTCTACTGCTGCTCAGGAAGAATTAATGGAATTTTGGGTATTTGTCGATTGTGGTTCCACTCTGAATGTGATTGATGGGGGATTCTTGGAAAAACTTAAATTAAAACCCAAACCTTTGTCATCACCTATTGCCATGGTTTCTGTTGATGGCTCTCCCTTGAAGAATGTTACTCACAAGGTCTGTGAATTTCCACTCACTATTAATGGTGTTCACCAAGAGAATTTGGATTTGGTAGTATTGAATAATTTGCCTTCTCCGGTGATTTTGGGGTTACCCTGGTTGAAATTGCACAATCCTGTACTGGATTGGTCTACCAATGAAATTAAGTCCTGGAGCCCTAAATGTTATGACAAGTGTTGTAAAGGGCTGTGACAGTGTCACTGGATTTATATGTGAGGGGAGGTATGTGTCACACAGGATGCTCTCCTGTGTGAACTAAGACCTACTTCATTTATCTGCCAGCATGTTATATGCTGGTAGGTTTACTGTTAAAGGAGGTACGGTTTTATGAGAATGCCAAAGAGGGCGGGAGGCATTCCCCCTACCTCCCCTCAGGGTGTGGCTGAGCAATGTATAAAAGCTCAGTCCTGTTTTTTTTTCTCTGAAGTGTGGTCTGGAGAAGAAAGTCTCCAGACAGTATAGTGGAAGCTGCAGAGCTTACCACAAGGACTTTAGCAGTGCAGTTTATGCTACCGAGAGCGGGTGGAACCCACTCATCTATGGACTGAGTCATTATTTGTTTTTTTATGTTTTTCCCGTTTAACCCAGAAGGGTCATGTTTACTTTTCCTGCGAAACCTGCATGAGTTTATGGCTGATAATAAACCAGCAGAAGGAAAACCTGAGAACGTGTGTCCTGAGTCTACCTCCTGGAGAGCCGAGCGAGTCGTCTTGCCACAGTTGGTGTGAGAGTGCGTGCAGGATTCCAGGAACACGTGTACCTGCTACAAAGACCGGTGGATGTCCTGGGTGAAGGCTGTCAGCCAGCCAGAGAAGTCCGGCAGCATGGAGGAGCTCGTTAAGCACCTGGTCCAGGCCCAGCAGAGCATGCAGCAGCAACACCTACAGAGCCAGCAGAGCATACAGCAGAGCCAGCAGAGCATACAGCAGGCCCAGCAGAGCATGCAACAGCAGCACCAGGAGACAACCAAATTGTTGCTTCAGCAGATCCAGTTGCAGCAAAAGTCGCAGCAGCAGCACCAGCAGGAGGCGCAACAGCAGATACAGCTTTTGGCGGACGCCATCCAGAGCAGGGCGGCCACCCCAACCCCAGGGCCGACTGATGATTCTCACGTCAGGAAGGCGGTAAGGTGGGCCATGCAGAAGATGACCCCTGGGGATGATGTAGAAGCATCTCAGTTTTTGAGAGGGTGGCTGATCGGGAGAGACTTCCACCAGCACAGTGGGCAGAGGTTCTGGCGCCATATTTATCGGGTGAACCCCAAAAAGCGTATTTTGACTTGGCTCTGCAAGATGCTAAGGAGTATCCCAAACTAAAGACAGAGATCTTAGCACGTCTGGGAGTAAATATGGCAGTAAGAGCCCAGCGAGTTCATCACTGGGTGTATGCTAGCAACAAACCCCTTCGTTCACAGATGTTTGACCTACTGCATCTTGTTCAGAAGTGGCTACAACCAGACTCCTCCACTCCGGCCCAGATGGTTGAGCGGGTGGTGATCGACAGATTCATGCATTCCCTTCCCAAGTCACTACAGACCTGGGTTGCCCAGGGTGATCCCCAGAACGCAGATGACTTTATCGGCCTGGTAGAGAGGTACCAGGTAGTTGAGAGATCTCTTGGGAAACCGGATGCAGTCATTTCTCCCTACTGGGATACCCAAAAGGGGGTGGGTTCACCACGGAAGGGGTCTAGAGCCACCACTGGGGGGCGTCCCACTCCTATTGAAGGGGCCTTTAGAACAGTGGGGAAAGATATAGTTTGCTGGCGATGCCACAACCCTGGACATGTAGCCGCCAAGTGTCAAATATCCCTTGAGCCCATGGACTGCAGGCTAGGCAGACGGGTCTCCTATTATGCCTATCCAGCCAGTAGCGTGGACTGTCGACCCGGCAAGGGACCGCAGGCGTGTACAGTATCCATTAATGGAATAAAAGTGCTTGGGCTGTTGGACTCCGGAGTCTGGTGACTTTGATCAGAGCATCCCTTCCCCACCAGTTGATCCCTTCCAAAACCCTGGGTGTTCGGTGCATCCATGGTGACGCCAAGGACTATCCCGTGGCCACAGTAACAGTGGGGACAGACTGTGGTGCCCAGTCCCATGAAGTCGGGGTGGTAAAGGACCTGATACATCCCGTTATATTGGGCCGTGATTTTCCCTTATTCTGGGACTTGTGGGGGAAGGGAACTGGACTAAGTAGCATGGGGAAAAGTGAGATCCTTGAAGAAGAACCCCCGATAGAGTCTCAGAGAGAGGAGTTCCCACTGTGCGTCCTGGTCGGTGATGAGGGTGAGACGGTGACCGAGGAGGCCGACCTACCTGCGTTAGATATGTCCAGAGAGAACTTTGGGACTGCTCAAGTTCGAGACCTGACCTTAAAAGGGGCGTTCAACCAGGTTACTGTATGTAATGGGGTTGCCCAAGAGCCGTGGGCCGACACCAGATTCCCCCACTTTGCAGTACAGGGGAGTTGCTATATCGAGTGGCCAAACTGAGGGGCGGTGAGATAGTGGAACAGCTGTTAGTGCCGGGGCCATACAGATGACGGGTGCTAGATATGGCCCATTCACATGTTCTGGGGGGACACCTATGGGTTGAGAAAACTCAGGAGAGGATACTGAGGAGGTTCTATTGGCCAGGGTGTTATCGAGAAATTAAAAACTTTTGTAGGTCCTGCCCCACCTGCCAAATAACCGCTCCCTCCTCCCACTTCCGTAGCCCCTTAGTTCCACTACCTGTGATAGAGGTTCCCTTTGAGAGGATTGCCATGGACCTCGTGGGCCCCATAGTCAAATCAGCTCGGGGCCACCAATATATCCTGGTCGTCATGGACTATGCGACTCGGTATCCAGAAGCGGTTCCCCTAAGGAACATGTCTAGTAAAAGTATAGCCCGAGAATTGGTCCATATTTTTGCTCAGACAGGTCTACCAAAAGAGATTCTAACAGACCAAGGAACCCCCTTCATGAGCAAGGTGATGAAGGAGCTTTGCAGAGCCCTTCAGATAGCTCAGCTACGGACCTCGGTTTATCATCCACAAACCGACGGCCTAGTGGAACGCTTCAACAAGACCTTAAAGGCGATGCTCAAGAAGGTCGTTGAAAAGGATGGGAGAGACTGGGACTACCTGCTCCCATTTCTGCTTTTCTCGGTCAGAGAAGTTCCTCAAGCCTCCACTGGCTTCTCTCCATTTGAGCTCTTATATGGGCGGCATCCAAGAGGTCTCCTAGACATCGCCAAGGAAACTTGGGAGGCTGAAGTCACGCCACACCGGAGCATCATCGAACATGTCGCCCAGTTACAGGAGAGAATGTCAAAGGTGATGCCCATCGTAAAGGAACATCTCCTCCAGGCGCAGGAAGCCCAGGCGAGGGTCTATAACCGGTCGGCGAGACTAAGACAGTTCCAGCCCGGAGACCGTGTTTTGGTGCTGATCCCTACCGTCGAGAGCAAGTTCCTCGCCAAATGGCAAGGTCCATACGAGGTGGTGGAGAAAATCAGCGAGGTTAATTATAAAGTCCACCAGCCTGGCCGAATAAAGGCACATCAAATATATCATGTAAACTTGCTCAAGCCGTGGCGGGACCGTGAACCTGTGGAAACTCCTTGCCTGGGAGCCGCACCAGAAGGCAAGGAACCTTGGGAGGAGGTCACTATTGCAGAGACTCTATCACCGGCCCAGAAGCAACAGTGTCGAGAATTACTACAGCAGAATCGGGAGCTGTTCTCAGAGTTGCCGGGGCATACACAAGTGGTAGAGCATGACGTGCTGACAGAACCGCATGTACGAGTGAATTTGAAGCCGTATCGGATTCCGGAAGCACGCCGGGAGGTGATCTCGGCTGAGGTGAAGAGGATGTTAGACCTCGTGGTAATAGAGGAGTCAAAGAGTGGGTGGTCGAGCCCAATCGTCCTCGTGCCGAAACCCAATGGAGAGTGGAGGTTTTGTAATGACTACCATCGGCTAAATGAGGTATCCAAATGTGACGCGTACCCGATGCCCCGCGTCGACGAACTCATCGAGAGGCTTGGACCGGCGAGGTACATCACCACTCTTGACCTGACGAAGGGCTACTGGCAGATCCCCATGTCCCAGATGGCTAAAGAGAAGACGGCTTTCTCAACACCTGATGGCTGTTTTCAATACAAGCGGATGCCGTTCGGACTACAGGGGGCCCCAGCCACTTTCCAGAGGGCTATGGATCGGATCCTAGCCCCACATAAGAAGTATGCCGCAGCCTACCTCGACGACATTGTGGTCTTTAGCCCAGACTGGGCTAGTCACCTACCCAAACTACAGGCCGTGTTGGACACGCTAAGGAAAGCAGGATTTACCATAAATCCGAGAAAGTGTGCCATCGGAAAAGAGGAGGCCAAGTACCTGGGCTATGTTGTTGGGAGAGGCGAAATAAAGCCGCAAATCAAGAAAGTGGAGGCAATTCAAACCTGGCCGCAACCGCTCTCAAAGAAGCAGGTGAAAGCATTCCTGGGAATGGTGGGATACTACCGGCGGTTTATCCCGAATTTCGCCACGATGGCCGCTCCACTAACAGATCTTCTAAAAGGCACCAAATCAACCATGGTGAAATGGACGGAAGAAACGGAGACCGCATTTCAAAAGCTGAAGCTAACACTGTGCAAGCAGCCTGTCCTGGTCGCGCCAGACTTTAAAAAAGAATTTGTGGTCCAGACTGACGCATCAGAGGTTGGTCTAGGGGCCGTACTCTCCCAAGAAATAAATGGGGAAGAACATCCCATTCTCTATCTAAGCCGAAAGCTGTCCTCCTGTGAGAAGAACTACGCCATAGTAGAAAAAGAGTGTTTAGCCATAAAATGGGCCGTGGATACACTGAAATATTACCTACTAGGCCGGAAGTTTAAATTAGTATCAGACCATGCCCCGTTGAGATGGTTGAGGGAAAAGAGGGGAAAAAATGCTAGGGTAACTAGATGGTTCCTAGAGCTTCAAGAGTTTAACTTTCACATGGAGCATAGGCCAGGGAAGTTACATGGGAATGCAGATGCCCTCTCTAGGATTCCCTGTCTGGTGTCAGAAGTTGCCCAAACCCCCGGCTTTGGGCAGAGGGGGGGAATATGTGACAGTGTCACTGGATTTATATGTGAGGGAGGTATGTGTCACACAGGATGCTCTCCTGTGTGAACTAAGACCTACTTCATTTATCTGCCAGCATGTTATATGCTGGTAGGTTTACTGTTAAAGGAGGTGCGGTTTTATGGGAATGCCAAAGAGGGCGGGAGGCATTCCCCCTACCTCCCCTCAGGGTGTGGCTGAGCAATGTATAAAAGCTCAGTCCTGTTTTTTTTTCTCTGAAGTGTGGTCTGGAGAAGAAAGTCTCCAGACAGTATAGTGGAAGCTGCAGAGCTTACCACAAGGACTTTAGCAGTGCAGTTTATGCTACCGAGAGCAGGTGGAACCCACTCATCTATGGACTGAGTCATTGTTTGTTTTTTTATGTTTTTCCCGTTTAACCCAGAAGGGTCATGTTTACTTTTCCTGCGAAACCTGCATGAGTTTATGGCTGATAATAAACCAGCAGAAGGAAAACCTGAGAACGTGTGTCCTGAGTCTACCTCCTGGAGAGCCGAGCGAGTCGTCTTGCCACAGGGCGTATTGCTGCTGTGGATAAAGGGGAATTACCTGTACCTATTCAGGATTTTTGGAAAGTTTTTTCTGAGAAGGAGTCGCAGATTTTACCTCCCATAGAGACTATGATTGTACTATTGAATTTGTCCCTGGAGCGACTCTTCCTAAAAGTCGTTTATTTAATCTTACTATCCCTGAGAGAAAGGCTTTGGAGAAATACATACAGACAAGCTTGGCCGCCGGTCACATTAGGCCTTCCAAGTCTCCTGTGGCTGTTGGATTTTTTTTTTGTTAAAAAAAAGGACGGCGGTTTACGTCCTTGTCTGGACTTTCGTGAGATTAATAAAATTACTGTACGCAATCCTTACCCACTGCCATTGATTCCTGATTTGTTTAACCAGTTAGCGGGGGCCAAGTGGTTTTCTAAAATTGATCTTCGGGAGGCATACAATTTGTTGCGCATGAAGGCGGGTGACGAATGGAAGACTGCTTTTAACACTCCTGTGGGTCATTTTGAGAAACTGGTTATGCCTTTTGGTCTTACCAATGCTCCTGCATTTTTTCAGAATCTTATTAATGACATCCTTAAACCTTTGATCGGCAAAAATGTGGTTGTGTTTTTGGATGACATTTTGAATTATTCGCCGGATCTGGAGTCTCATTGGCGGAGCGTTCGTGAGGTATTACAGTTATTGATTGACAATTCGCTTTTTGCTAAGCTGGAGAAATGTGAGTTCGCTGTACAGAGAATTAGTTTTTTGGGCTACATTATCTCCAGAGAAAGTTTTGAGATGGACCTGGTGAAAGTTCAAGTTGTGCAGGAATGGCCTAGGCCTATTGGTTTGAAATCGTTACAGAGGTTTTTGGGTTTCGCCAATTATTATAGAAAATTCATTAAAAATGTTTCTATTATTGTCAAACCACTGACCGATCTCACCAGGAAAGGTGCTAATGCGGTTCAGTGGATTACTGAGGCCATTGAAGCTTTTGTGTTTCTAAAGGAGAGGTTCAGCTCTGCTCCCATCCTTAGTCAACCTGATGTGACTAAACCATTTTTGGTTGAGGTTGATGCTTCTTCTGTGGGGGTCGGCGCAGTGTTGTCTCAGGAAAACAGGGATGGATTACATCCCTGTGCCTTTTTTTCAAAAAAATTTTCTGAGACTGAACTGAATTACGATATTGGTAATCGGGAATTGTTGGCGATTAAACTCGCATTTGAACACTGGCGTCATCTCTTGGAAGGTGCTGAATTTCCCGTTCAGGTTTTCACTGATCATAAAAATCTGATCTATCTTGATGCTGCCAAACGCTTGAATGCCCGTCAGGCTAGGTGGGCACTGTTTTTCTCGCGGTTTAATTTTTCCATTACTTACATCCCAGGTACTAAGAATGTTAAAGCCAATGCTATGTCTCGCAGCTTTTCTCCCATGGTTGGTGCTGAGGAGGAGGAGAACATTTTACAAGAACGGGTTGTGATTGCTGCTTTGGACTCTGTGTTGGAAGATGAGATTCTTAAAGCACAGGAGAATGCCCCATCTAACACTCCCCATGGGAAGTTGTTTGTGCCTTGGACCTTTAGGAGAGATTTGTTTTTTGAGTGTCATGAGTCTCGGTTGGCAGGTCATCCTGGGCAGGTTAGGATAGGATATGGGTTGAACTAGATGGACTTAAAGTCTTCCTTCAACCTTAATAACTTAATAACTTAACTTAATTAATAATCCTGGAATCTCTGAGACCAAGAGACTTGTGGGTTTCAGTTTTTGGTGGCCTGGATGGCAGAAGGAAGTCATTAAGTGGGTGCGTCAATGCACTGTGTGTGCTAGATCTAAGTCTTCACATACTCCGGCTGCGGGGTTGCTTTGCCCTCTGGAGATCCCTAGTGCACCTTGGACACATTTGGCTATGGACTTTATTACTGACCTTCCCCCCTCTGAGGGTTTCACTGTCATCTGGGTGGTCGTGGACCGTGTTAGCAAGATGTGTCATTTGGTTCCTTTCATCAAACTGCCCTGCGCTAAGACTCTCGCTAAGGCATTTGTCAAGGAAATTGTCAGACTACATGGCATTCCTACTGACATTGTTTCTGATAGGGGACCTCAGTTCGTGGCTCGTTTTTGGTGCGCCTTTTGTGACAGGTTGGGAGTTCATTTGTCGTTTTCATCCGGATATCATCCTGAGTCTAATGGCCAGACAAAAAGGAAAAACCAGGATGTTGAGCAGTTCTTGCATTGTTTTGTGGCAGACAATCAAGAGGGGTGGTCTGAGTTTCTGCCACTTGCTGAATTTGCTCTTAACAACCATACATCCTCTTCTGCTGGTTGTTCGCCTTTTTTTTTGTTGTACTGGGAGACATCCGTCGTTTGGGTCATTCTCCAAATTGGTATCGGCCGTGCCTGAAGAGGAGAATTTTTCTGGTGATTTGGAGAGAGTTTGGACGAATGTGCGTGGTAATCTTCAGGAGGCTAACAGAAAATTTAAAAGGTACTTTGATAGGAAACGACAAGAGGTTTTGTTTGCTATTGGTGACATGGTTTGGTTGTCCTCTAAGAATCTGCGGTTGAGGATTCCTTCTAAAAAATTGGGTCCCAAGTTTGTAGGACCCTTTAAGGTGCTTCAGGTTGTTAACCAATCGGCTGTTAGGTTGGAGGTTCCTACCTCCTGGAAGATTAATCCGGTGTTTCATGTTTCTCTGTTGAAAAGAGCTGATGTGTCGGATGGAGACGCCTCTGCCACTGTTCCTCCGGTGGTGGAGGACGGGGAATATGAAATTTTCCGCATCCTAAATTCTAGACGGCATTTAGGGAGTTTGCAGTATCTCGTCGCTTGGAAGGGTTTTGGATCCGAGGATAACTCATGGGTGAGGGCGGATGATGTTTCTGCGTCCAGACTTGTCAGAGCGTTTCACAAGAGGTTTCCGGGTAAGCCTGGGCCTAGGGGATCCGGAGGATCCTCTTAGAAGGGAGGGTACTGTTAGAACTCTCCTGTTAGGTTTTTTCTATCTTGTTGGTCACATGACCTTTTTTGCCTATTTAATCCTGCTCCGCCCTTCTGGCTTTGCTGGACTTCATTGTAATTTCTACTCTTAAGCTAGCCAGGTGCTCTGTTACCTTACTCAGTTAGTTTTGTTTGGTCTTCGGACCTCTATGTTCTATATTGTTTGTTTGTGTTTTACTGCTACAACTTCTGTTAGGAGGTGACCATCTTTCTTCCTAGTCCCTAGTTCTTGTAGGGATCCCTCCCTCGCATCTATAGGTCCTCGTACAGACTAGCTGAAGACTTTAGCGGGTCTGATCGCAGGATCAGGTTCCCCTTTACATCGTAGGGATCTAGCTTAGTTCTATCGTAGGGACAGATTTCCCTTCTTTCCTTAGTGCTTGTAGCAGAACATAACAGGTGCAGGTCATCGCAGTGTCAAAATGACGCATGCGGAGGCATCCGCATGCATCTGCATGACCCTGCGTACCCATGTTAAATAAAGGTACTCAGGCGGCATGCAGAACGCATGCAGACATAGACGGAGCTGACTGGAGGAGGTGCGGCGGTGGGCGGAGCTTCACGGAGGAAGTACGCAGCCCTCCGCAACACCTCCATCCACAAGCGTGAAACCAGCCTTAAACTTTTAATTTTTTTTACAATTTTTTATATTTTTAAAAACATTTTCTTTTATTTTTGGCATGCTTCAATAGTCTGACATGTCCAGGGAAAGATGTGGGCTCACCGCCGGAGCCCACATAAAAGTAAATGTACGCCCGATGTCAGAAAGGGGTAAAATAACTACTAAGATGGTTAAATATTTAGACTTGAGAGTCCTCAGTGGTTGATACCTTTTAATGGCTAACTGAAAAGATGGTAACAAATTGCAAGCTTTCGAGACTACTCAGGTCTCTTCATCAGGCGAAGACTAATACAACATCTGAAGAATCACATATTTATACACAACACAGCATAGAAAAAATGCAATAAGATAAGACAATGGGACAGTTTCCATCCAAAACACATAAAAAACTCTATTGTCTACAGCCAAGCCATCAGATACAATCGTATATGTTCCTACCCTATGGATAGAGATGAACACCTTATTCGCCTCAGAAAGACCTTTTTGAACCAGGGCTACCATCCAAAAACAATTGAAAACCAGAGCCACCAGAATATCAAGGAATCACCTGCTACATTACAAAGCTAAAGAAGAAAATAACCGGGTGCCTCTAGTGGTCACCTACAATCCAAATCTGGAGATGCTAAGGGGAGCTGCACGGAAACTACAACCTTTACTACAAAAAAATGCCCGATTACAATCCATATTTCCAGACCCCCCACTACTGTGTTTTAGGCAGCCCCCAAATCTAAGAAGCATCATTGTCAGAAGCTCCCTGTCCTCCACAACAGCTGCAGGAACCTTTCCTTGCAACAAGAAGAAATGCAAAACCTGCCCATTTATAATGACCACGGACAAGATAGAGATCCCCAACTCACATCAGGACTACAAGATGCCAGGTACTTTCAGCTGCATCACATCTAATGTGGTGTACCTAATTATATGTACTAAATGTCCAACTGGGGGTCTATATGTGGAAGAGACCGGGCAAAAACTGAGAACAAGGATGAATTCTCATCGCCACACAATAAGAGAAAAAAGAATGGATTTACCTGTGGCAAAACACTTTTGTATGCCCGGTCATAGCATGATGGACATGGAATTACTTGTATTAAAATCTAACTTTAAATCTGAGAGGGATAGAAAGGTTTGGAAATATAAGCTTGTGATGACCTTTGACACTCTTAGTGCTGGAATGAATATATCACACGGATTCATGTCTTTCTACATCAATTAAGGAATCTGCTTCTCTGACCTTCTAGGGGCATCAAAACACAATAGCAGACTCCAATCAGAGGGCAATAAAACTTTCACTCCTTATCTATGAACTGTTCCAATATTTGCGTTGATCCCTCTGCCATAATGACAGTTCTGCTTTACGTCACTTGTCTTATCTTATTGCATTTTTTCTATGCTGTGTTGTGTATAAATATGTGATTCTTCAGATGTTGTATTAGTCTTCGCCTGATGAAGAGACCTGAGTAGTCTCGAAAGCTTGCAATTTGTTACCATCTTTTCAGTTAGCCATTAAAAGGTATCAACCACTGAGGACTCTCAAGTCTAAATATTTTTCTATCTACTGGCTAATACGGTACGAAGATACACATCTTTCCTATACTAAGATGGTTAACGCTGATGATGTCTGTGGAGAAACGGAGGGTCGGCGGGCACCCAAGTCTGCTAGCCAAAACCGCATGGACCAGGGATCGTCCCACCTAACACCCGCTCTCTTGTTAAACGTGGGCATAACACTACACAGACAACACAGGGTTAGGGTAAAGCAGTGTGGCAATATTTTATTGAACCACAACACCCAATAGCAAACAGAACAATCCCAGCAATTACCCCCAAGATGGTGCACATTACAGGGCCTCACACTTCCGCTGTCTGTCTGATTTACCGAGTGTGCTTCAGTTCATCCTCATAGCCTTTCCCTATCTACCTTCGAAGTCAACAAACTGGTTATAGAATACAATACACAATTAGCATATCAGCTCACAGTAAACACAGATAAACACACACTATGTACACTAGTGACCAGGGATCGTCCCACCTAACACCTGCTCTCCTGTTAAACGTGGGCATAACACTACACAGACAGCACAGGGTTAGGGTAAGACAGTGTGGCAATACTTTATTGAACCACAACACCCAAAAGCAAACAAAACAATCCCAGCAATTACCCCCAAGATGGTGCACATTACAGGGCCTCACACTTCCGCTGACTCGCCTGGATGATGAGAGATGTTACGTCAGAGCTCCCAGGGTCGATATTCCACCTGTGATAAACACACAGAGAAGAGATATTGACAAGACAAGCGTAAGAAGATGTATTCCACCTGTGATATACACACAGAGAAGAGATAACAACAAGTGTAGGGAGGTGACAGTTCATACTGTCCATACAATGTCCAAAGCCAGTTGACATGAGAGTTACCATTTTGCTTATCTGACCATCTCCATGGAACCAGGCTAGCAGCGGGTCCCAAAACCTTGCTTTCTCCAAACATAACCATGGTTCAGAGATGGTCACTGGATCTGATCTGTGTCCCTCGTGATGATGCCATGATGAATTAGCTGCAGTCTTGTCTCTCGTCCGTTGAGTGTTGTACAGAATGTCCGACTGGTAGCTCTGTGTGATGAGATGAGATCTCAACTGCTCTCTGTCTCTTGTTTTTATACCTGAGACATGTAAGCTATTTTTAGAATTACCCAGTGTGCTTCAGTTCATCCTCACTCCTTTCCCTATCTACCTTCAACAAACTGGTTATAGAATACACACTGTTGTGAACACTTTAAATCTGACTTCTGAGTTTGTACTGCCTCTGGTGGTTGCTGCTGGTAATGAAGCTGCTCTGGCTAACAGAAGTCTCTCACCTGAGAGGAATGATTGGCGATCAGGTGTTACTGACTGGGGAGATTTAAGTGAGCAGCCTTCCCATGATTCTTGCTGGTGATTTGTTTCTTCCTGAGCCATTTGGAAGTCTGCTTGCTCCCTACTGTGTCCTGCATCTTTCAGATAAGTTAATTGGCTCTTTATTGTTGTGGCATTTGGTTCCCTTTTGCTTTTTCTGTTCTCTGCCTTGCTGTGTGAGTTCAACCGGGTTCCGGCTGAACAGATTATGATAGTCTTTCCTGTATTTTAGTTCCCTGTTATTTCAGTATCTGCTGTTTTGCATCCAGTTCACACCAGAGTTCTGATATAGTGGGGGAGAGGTCGTGTGGCCTCAGTATTTTTGCATTTCAGTCGTTTTGGAATTTTTCTTAGGGATTTTGCTGATTGCAGACAGTATCCTTTTCTGTCCTGTTCTGTCTAGACAGTTTGGGCCCCAGCATTTTCTTACTCTATTTTCTGTCTGTGTTTGTGATTCATCTGACTCACCGGCAATATATGTTTGGGGGCTATCTATTCCTTTGGGGCTCTACTCCGGGGCAGTTAGCTTTCCCCTTTTTCTCTTTAGGTTTAGTTACCTCTTTGGCTGTGCCGAGGCGTCTAGGGCATCGTAGGTAAGTCCCACGGCTAATTCCAGTTGTGTTGTCAGTTTTGGGGCTGCAATCCGTTAAGTTACCAACATCTCTGGGTGTCTGGTTGCCTAGCCTATTTTTGCTATTGTCCTTCTCGGTTACCGAATCATAACAACACACACTATGTACAAGTCACTATTACGGACTTACATGGTATGTTAACTGGTATGCAAGTCTGTCTTCTTGACCCACCAGACATAAACACTTAAATCCACAAGCCAATATACAGATAAAAAGTCAATTCTTGTGGGTTTGCAAAAGCATGGTTGTCTTGGAAATTAAGATATAATCTGGTTTCTTCACAATGTCGTCATCAGCATCACTATTCCAGACATCTACATGCTTGAACACACTTTGAATAGTCTGCGTGAGGAGTAGAGATGAGCGAACCTTTCAAGGTTCAGTTCGGATTCGCTGAACAGTTTGCCGCAGGGTTCGACTAACGTACTCAAACCACATTAGATTCAATGGGAGGCAAAACCAAACGTATACACTACACCTTAAAGGGTGACATAAAGCTTCCCAAACAGCTAAAATTAGGAGCAGACACCATGAAAAGTGGCATCAATTGAACCACAGTAGAAATCTGCAAATGGCACAGCAGCAATCAGCCATGGGCTATGCATGAGGTATCAGGGCCTGGCCCAGCATTTACAGATTGGAATTGAAGTTTCAATGAGGACCTGATGGTTAATGGAGCCGTATAAGCCTTCTTAGCTGGGAGATCTCAAACCTCATGCAACGCCTCCAATTTTTCTTTTTTTTATTCCAGCCACATTTAGATTGCACAAACATCAGTTTCATAGAGTACTATTGACAGAAAAATGTAAGAATAGTAACACAGGTGGTTGACTGATTAATTGACCCACAGTATAACCTGTTATAATGGAAAACAAGCAGTCAGCCAAGGGCCATGCATGAGGTATCTTGGTGTGGCCCAGCATTTACGGCTTGTAATTGAAGTTTCAATGAGGACCTGGTGGTTAAGGGAGTGGTGTAAGCCTTCTTAGCTGGGAGACCTCATACCTGATGCAACACCTCCAATTTTTTTTTTTTATTCCAGCCACATTTAGATGTCACAAACATAACTTTCATACAGTAATAATGGTAGTGAAAAATGTAAGGAAAATAACACAGGCAGTTGACTGAAAGTATGTGCAGGTCTGCCCGTCTGGGAGACCTACTTACACGGGCAACCCACCAGATGGAGATCGAAAATGGAGTCTCCACATTTCAAAAAAATTATTGTCACACTGCAGAAAAGTGGCTTTAATTTCCACTAGTAGAAATATTATAATAGGCCTCTGACACACCTACCCTCACAGGCACCCCACCAGACGGAGACCCAACTTTAAGTCTCCACATTTCAAAAATTTTTAATATCGGCAGCAGTAGCAACAGCAGGCACAGAAGACACCACAAACATGGCACAGACTGCAATAACGTGAGATCAATACATGACACCAAAAACAACACCATCGCCTTGCCTGGCCAATCTGCGGCTCGGGTGCAAAAGTCATCGGAGATCCATGACTTGTTCATTTTAATGAAAGTTAGGAAGTTAGGCAGTCTGCACTTTGAGGGGACAGGCGGATGCACTTATCCTTCAAGACACCACCAGCAGTGCTGAAGACACGTTCTGAGAGAATGCTGGCTGCCAGGCGTGACAAAACCTAGGCGTGACAGGCAAGCTCAGGCCACTCTTCTATTTTTGAAGACCACATTTTAAAAGGGTCCAAACCCCCCTGATGGTATTGATATTGAGCTCCAGATACTCCTGCACCATCCTCTCCAGTCGTTCACTTGACAGACTTGTATTCTATTCTGCTGGTGCACTGGATGGTCTAAAAAATGTGTGAAACGACCCACAGAAATTTCTTATGCAACTTATATTGCTGCTGCTAATGTTTTGGCGATTATGCCTTGATGTTCCCGGGGTTAGATATCTAGAACTAGGATGCAGACAGTGTGCCTCACTGCTGACTTGGATATAACCACTGTCAAGATTGTCTAAAAGTGTGTTTCGATACTTCAGCATGCGTGCATCCCTTTCCAGGGTGGAAAGCATCTGGCTAAATTTACTCTTCTACCATGGATTTAACAGAGTGGCAATCCTGTAGTCAGCACTATTTCTAACCCTAAGAATATGGGCATCATGTTGAAGATAGTGCAGCAAGAAGGCGGTCATGTGTCGGGCACTTTCATGAGGTCCAAGTCTATGCTGTGTTGGTGGTGGGGTAACACTCAAGTTTGCTTCCTCCATTCCCTCCCACCAACGACGAACAACAGAGAGCGGATCATTATCCTCTTCATCTCCTGACTGTTGCGCGTACATCACCTCTTTCTCCTCCAGTTGTTCCTCGGCTCATGCATCTTCACTAACAGTTTGTCTGGTACCATGAGCCCCCCTTTAAGTGGAAATCTGACCTTCTGATTTGCCACTGAAACACAGTTTTATCACAAACGATTTTGAGTAGCTAATGGGGCTTCCAGAGACCACCACACAGTTTTTGCACAACTTTGATGCTAGAAGATAGACTTTACACAGGACAAATTCACTTTCAGCAGCACCAGCTCTAGTGCAGGAGTGAACTATCTGCACTGTCACATGGAGCAAACAGTGCCAGCAAAGCAAAATGTCCTCTTATTATATGGCCAGGGACATGTTACTTCGGCAACCAATCATAGAAGACTTTGTGTCATGAATTTGGGGATGGTTTGTGCGCCTTGATTGGTCACCGTAATCAACACACATAAAGTTAAGTCAATAAAAAAAAACTTGTGCCATTCCTGTAATCTCTTCAGACACTCTTCTAATCTCTCCACACTCCTACCCTTTTCAAACATGTCCCCCGCTCATCATACAGCACCACTTTCTTAGCCAAAGTCATCCAAAAGCATTAGTGGAAACACGATGATTTACCGAACTGTGACAGACTTTCGTCGACTTTAAGTAAAAATGCTCGTGAAAGCGAACATTAATCCAAATGTGCTACGTTCTTGCCAAATTTGAGATTGGCAAATGTTTTCCAAACATGTTAGCTCATCTCTAGATG
>JARQOD010003498.1:0-64100 GCA_033576555.1 Oophaga sylvatica | reverse complement strand
TGCCGGGTATAATACAGGATGTAACTCAGGACAGTAATGTAATGTATGTACACAGTGACTGCACCACAGGAAAGTGAGTGCAGCTCTGGGTATAATACAGGATGTAACTCAGGATCAGTAATGTAATGTATGTACACAGTGACTGCACCAGCAGAATAGTGAGTGCAGCTCTGAGGTATAATACAGGATGTAACTCGGATCAGTAATGTAATGTATGTACACAGTGACTGCACCAGCAGAATAGTGAGTGCAGCTCTGGAGTATAATACAGGATGTAACTCAGGATCAGTAATGTAATGTATGTACACAGTGACTGCACCAGCAGAATAGTGAGTGCAGCTCTGGAGTATAATACAGGATGTAACTCAGGATCAGTAATGTAATGTATGTACACAGTGACTGCACCAGCAGAATAGTGAGTGCAGCTCTGGAGTATAATACAGGATGTAACTCAGATCAGTAATGTAATGTATGTACACATTGACTGCACCAGCAGAATAGTGAGTGCAGCTCTGGGGTATAATACAGGATGTAACTCAGGATCAGTAATGTAATGTATGTACACAGTGACTGCACCAGCAGAATAGTGAGTGCAGCTCTGGAGTATAATACAGGATGTAACTCATGATCAGTAATGTAATGTATGTACACAGTGACTGCACCAGCAGAATAGTGAGTGCAGCTCAGGGTATAATACAGGATGTAACTCAGGATCAGTAATGTAATGTATGTACACAGTGACTGCACCAGCAGAATAGTGAGTGCACTCTGGAGTATAATACAGGAGTAACTCATGATCAGTAATGTAATGTATGTACACAGTGACTGCACCAGCAGAATAGTGAGTGCAGCTCGGGGAGTATAATACAGGATGTAACTCAGGATCAGTAATGTAATGTATGTACACAGTGACTGCACCAGCAGAATAGTGAGTGCAGCTCTGGAGTATAATACAGGAGGTGACTTTTCTGTTGATCCCTGTACTCTTGGATATGGTCACAACCAGGCACTGTATAGTGATTTTAGACTTTCTCTGTGGGCGCTCGGCTGTGGTTCGCCTCCATGAACCTGTCTGTAATCTGAACCAGCTCCTATCATGCAGTAACTCTTATCCATAGGTATTAATGTCAGTTATCTAACCTCAGGCTCCATACATCTGTGCAGCTGGTGTGGAGATAAGACTTTCTGAGTCCAGGGGGATAATATACTAAATCCGCTGATCGGCTCCTGTGTGGTCAGGAATCAAAGAGCAAAGTCTGCTGAAAGTGATGAAGCTGAGATCATGAAAACCCTGCGGAGCAGCTACGGCCACGACTGATCCGCGGACACGAGGCGCAGTGTACCTACATAGCGATACATGGCATGACTCTGTACTAAGGAATAGTAACATCAGCCATTTCCACCGTGTTTCCGACGCTCAGGCAGAAGGATATTCAGCGTCCGTGCTGTAATAACCCTGTTATCATTACAATCCACATGCCACGCTCCCTGTAACATCCGTGCTCAGGAGAAGCCGTCATTATCACAAATGTCCCAGGAGCTCGTGCGGGACAGCGCCGCACCGTCTTGAAGGACAGTAATTAAAGGGTTACAGGATAGATGTTAAATTGTTAATAGCTGGGGGTCAGACCACTGGGACGCCCACCGATCCTGAGAGCTGGAATCCACAGTGTCCTGTATGAATGAATGAATGGCCGCACATGCACAGTACATTTCCATTCATTGACTATGGGACTGCCATCCTGGGCCATAGACAGTCCCATGTACAGTGACTGGAGCAGATGTATAACCATTAACCACTGCTTTATTCATTATCTTTGGGAGGCTCGTCCCAGTCCCATAGACTATGAAGCGAGTGGTGAAGTGCATGTGCAATCATCACTCCAATTTCTGACCCCTTCTTGAGAATGGTGAGGGTCTCATTGATTGGACCCCAAATTAACTGTAAGTTATCACATAACATCTGGTGGTGCTTCATATCCCCTAATATCAAAAGAGTTATGAGGAGGCCCCTTATGCACATTAAAGGGCAAATACAGAGGGCTTCGAACAACTTATGTCCAATTTGTATGAGGCTGTGAGTTATTGGGACACCGCCGTGATTAGTGACTCTGTCTTAACTGCACTGCCTGTTGGGGGTCTTAGGTGGTCTGGAGTATCACAGAGAACGCTGCAGTTCTGTCAGACGCTTCACAGGGTCAAATCTGACGCTATGATACAGCAGGTGGGAAAGGTATTACTGGCCATATAAAACAGTGGAGGGGAACATTTATGTACTACGTTAGACAACGTAGAGGTCTTCCATCAGTGGGTACAAATAGGACATTAAAAGGAAATTACAGCCACCTGTGATCGGGGTCTGCATTCAGCTGGACTCCCACTGATCTAAAAGTTATCTCCTATCCAGTGCATGGATGAGAAAAGGTTCTGCAGGAAAAAGTAAAAGTTTAATCTCTTATATGATGGTTCAGGAAACCCTACTAACATTACCCAGTGGTACATAGAAATCACAGGGCCCCATAAAAAAGTTCTAAATGACCCCCCTACTGCAAAAAAATACATATATACAGTGGGGGAAATAAGTATTTGTTACTCTGATGATTTGGCAAGTTTTCCCACCTACAGAGAATGGAGAGGTCTGTGAGACAGAATCTAAAAATTAAAATCCAGAAAATCACATTGTAGGATTTTTACATTATTAATTTGCATTTTATTGATCACCGACCAACCAGCAAGAATTCTGCACTCACAGACCTGTTAGATTTTCTGTAAGGCCTCTTTCACACATCCGGTGTGCGCCTGACGGCGCCCCCGGCATTTAGCCGCAGCGCCGCATCAGAAGACCTGATGCGCCGCTTGCGCCGCATGCGTTTTTTTGCCGGATGGTTTCTGATGCCCGGAGACATCAGGGGAATCCGGCAAACAAAAAAAAATGTTACATGCTGCGTTTTGTCCGGCCGCCGGAATGTACATTTCCGCCGGATCCGGACAAAATCGCATACGACGCACTGACATGCTGCGCCATCCGGTGCTAATGCAAGTCAATGCAAAAAAAAACGCAAGCGGCGCATCAGGTTTTCTGATGCGGCGCTGCGGCTAAATGCCGGGGGCGCCGTCAGGCGCACACCGGATGTGTGAAAGAGGCCTAAGAAGCCTCCTGCTCTGCACTCATTACCTGTATTAATTGCACCTGTTTGAACGCGTTACTTGTATAAAAGACACCTGTCCACACACTCAACCAATCACACTTCAACCTCTCCACCATGGCCAAGACCAAAGAGCTGTCTAAACACACCAGGGACATAATTTTAGATCTGCACAAGGCTGGATGGGCTACAGGACGATAGGCAAAAAGCTTGGTGAGAAGGCAACAACTGCTGGACAATTATTATAAAATGGAAGAAACATGAGATGACTGTCATTGTTCCTTTGTCTGGGGCTCCATGCAAGATCTCGCCTCCTGGGGTAAGGATGATTCTGAGAAAGGTCAGGAATCAGCCCAAACTATAAGGAAGGACCTGGTCAATCACCCGAAGAGAGCTGAGACCACAATCTCAAATATTACCTTTAGTAATATACTGAAAGGTCATGGATTAAAATCCTGCAGGGCATGCAAGGTCCCCTGCTCCCCAGCACATGTCCAGGCCAGTTTGAAGTTTGCCAAATACCATCTGAATGATCCAGAGGAGGCATGGGAGAAGGTCATGTGGTCAGATAAGACCAAAATAGAACTTTTTGGTATCAACTCCACTCAATTTGTTTGGAGGAAGAAGGATGAGTACAACCCCAGGAGCACCGTCCCAACAGTAAAGCATGGTGGAGGAAACCTCATACTTTGATGGTGCTTTTCTGCAAAGGGGACAGGACGACTGCACTGTATTGAGGGAGGATGGACTGGGGTATGTATCACAAAATTTTGGCCAACAACTTCCTCCTCTCAGTAAGAGCATTGAAGATGGGTCATGGCTGGGTCTTCCAGCATGACAGTGACCAGAAACACACAGCTGACCCCTGTAATTGCAAACAAAGGTTTCTGAACCAAATATTAATTTCTGTTTTTTTTCTATTGAATCAAATTCTTATTTCATGCAATAAAATGCAAATTAATTATCTGAAAATCCTACAATGTGATTTTCTGTTTTTTATTTTTAGATTCTGTCTCTCACAGGTGAAGTGTACCTACGATAAAAATGGCAGACCGCTCCGTTCTTTGTAGGTGGGAAAACTTGTAAAATCGGCAGAGAATCAAATACTTATTTTCCTCACTATATATATTTGGAGGAGTCATATCTCTCAAACTTTTATAAACCAGGAGGAGGACATGTAATGCTGCCCGTACACAGCAGTTATGTCACTACTGAAGCCCCTTAGTGCTCTTACCAGCTATACCCCTTTAGTAACTATTATAGTGTATGATGCTCCCAAAAATGCCACCACCCACAAACTGAATACAGTGTCCCCAAAGTTTCACCCCACACGTACAGTTTAGAAAGCAATGACTCCACAGTGCCCCCAAAACCACACCCAACAATTATGATATCCCCATAGTCCCCTCATTTAGACACACAATATCATGGACCCAACACAGTATGATGGCTCCCACTGCCCCTTACTCAGTATGAAGACCCCTAGAGCCCCTTACTCAATATAAGGGCCCACAGCCCCTTACACAGCATGAAGGCATCCACAGCCCCTAACACAGTATATGAGTTCTCCCATAGCCTCCCACAGAGAATGAGGATCCCTGACTCAGAATGAACGCAACCCCTCACGCAGTTTGATGGTCCCAGCAACTCTCCTCTCAGTATGATGGTCCCTACATCCCTCTGCTCTGTATGAGGGGGCCTACAGCCTCCTACTCAGTATCACAGCCCCCACAGGGCCTCACGCAGTATGAGGGTCTCCAAAACCCCTCACGCAGTATGAGTACTCCCACAGCCTCCCACTCATTATAATGGCACTTAGAGCTCTTCTCACAGTATAATGGCCCCCCAACACTCACCACTCAGTATGATGGTCGGCACAACCCACCACTTAGTAAAAGAATGCCCATAACTCTTCACACAGTGTTAGGTCCAACAAAGCCCTCCACACTGAATAAGGACCCCAACAGCACACCACTCAGTATGGAGGTCCTCATAGTCCCTAACTCAGTGTGGGGTTCATCAAAGTCACCCACAAAGCCTCACACGGTATTATGGTTCCACAGCCTGTTGTTCAGTGTAATAGCCCCCACTCAGTATAATGGCCCCACCAGCACCCCACTCAGTATTTTATCCCCAACTGGCCCCACAGTCAATATTTTGGCCCCCACTCAGTTTAAGTTCCCCCACCAGCCCCTTACTCAGTATAATGGCCCCCACCAGCACCTGACTCAGTATTTTATCCCTAACTGGCCCCCCAGTCAATATTTTGGCCCTCACTCAGTTTAAGTTCCCCCACCAGCCCCTTACTCAGTATAATGGCCCCCACCAGCACCCCACTCAGTATTTTATCCCTAACTGGCCCCCCAGTCAATATTTTGGCCCTCACTCAGTTTAATTTCCCCCACCAGCCCCTTACTCAGAATAATGGCACCCACAGTCCCTCACACAGTACAGTGGCCCACTCAGTATGATTGGCCACCCACAGTCCACCATTCAGCATGATGACCCACACCAGACCCTCATTCGGTATGATTGGCACCCCAACCCCAAATCCCCTCTTCCAGTATGATTGGCCCTACCAGCCTCTTTCAGTATGATTGGCCCTACCAGCCCCTCTCATATCACCAGTTTAGTAGATTGGCCCTACCAGCCTCTTCATATGATTGCCTACCAGCTTCTATATGATTGGCCCTACCAGCCCCCTATATTCTAGGTATGATTACGTTCACTCCACCAGCCCCCATTCAGTATGATTGATCCCCACAATTACTGATATTTGCATAAAATAACACCATTTACCTTGCCTTGATCACTGGGATCGCTGTTCTCGTCTGTGCAGTGTGTATACTGAGGGCTCAGCGCAGCAGTGCACAGAGTCTCAGACTCACCGGCGCAGGCTAAATGGTGGATCACAGAGACTTTGGTTCCCTGACCAACAATTCTATTCAACAGTATTGGCTTCTTGAAGATTTGGATTCTTGTGAAGTTGTGATGACAAGGGGAGAAGAAAGGGCCCAGTGCCGAGCAGACCACATAGTGGCTGCGTGGGCTAGTCGCTATGGATGTATGTCCCTGCCAATACCCCACTAGGGCATTTATAGTTAGGAAGGTGGGAAGGGTCCATCATTTAGGATTAGACGTAGCTAACAGAGGCTACATAGAGCATCCCCTTCTATGGAGGACCCAAGACATCCTAACCAATCCAGCTCTGCTATTTCGTTGGATACTGCACCACAAGTGAGCCTCCTAACATACTCTGCCCTGCTGTATCACTAGACTCTGCTACCTCACAAGTGTTTCTATTGACAAACCCAATTTTGATTCTTTGCTGGGCACTACCATATTATCACAAGTGTGCCTTTTGACATACTCAGCTCTGCCATGTTGTTGGCCTCACATACATCACTACAAGTGTGTATCATGATAAACTCAACTCAACGACATCACTGGGTTCTGCTATATCACAGCAAAATGAGTCTCCAGTAATATCCAGCTCTGCGATGCTGCTGGGCTCTGCTATTTCACTCTCCTATAATACTTTGCTGAGGCTCCACCTTCCTTGTGGTCCAGTATAGTTGTTTTGTTATATAATACTAGTGATGAACCCGTTCTACGCCCGGGTGGCAAGCATTTTTATAGGTACATGGTCTCCCATTCTGGTATGTGCTGCCCCCCTCCTATCCTGGTATGCATGGCACCCCTCATCCCTATCCTGGTATGTATGGTCCCCTCACCCCCACCCAAATCTACTATGCATGGCACCCCATTCCTCATCCTGGTATGCATGGTCCCCTCATCCTGCAATCCTGGTATGCATGTGTGTGACCCGCACCACAATTGTGGGTTACCAGGGATATGGGGTACTCGGAGCCGAGCC
This sequence comes from Oophaga sylvatica, assembly GCA_033576555.1. NCBI lineage: Eukaryota > Metazoa > Chordata > Amphibia > Anura > Dendrobatidae > Oophaga > Oophaga sylvatica. The sequence continues at coordinate 57,077 of JARQOD010003498.1, read as the reverse complement.
TGTAGATTTCTATAGGGAATGTCACTGGTAGCGTGGCTCTTCCGTGTCCCTGGCGGTCAGGCGTATGTTGGGGGGTATATTTACAGGGGATAGGTATATATACAGTTCGTGACGCCACCTGTAGTTCTCTGATCACTAAGACCAGCGCTGCTGTAGATCTCTGGGGGGATGGTGTGGCAGCTAGATGTCAGGTCCCCTACAGGTGGGACTGGTCCCTCAAAGTCTATGGAATTAATGATGTCGGGTGCAGATAAATAAATCAGTCTCACACCATCCAGCGTCTTTCCATACCTTTTACTTGTCAGATGATAAGGCAGGTCCCAGAGAGCTGGTCGGGGTGGAGATGTGCTTCGAGATAACAGCTGAACAGGTTGGGGGCTCCTTTACTTCCAATATTATGAGTCCAACTAGCATAGAGCTAAGTTCACTCCGATTTCTCCAGCTAACTCCTTAGCTGTACTGCCCGGTCAGTTTTGTAGTCGGAGCCTTCCTTTGAGAGAGCTGGTTGTTTACTGATGTCCTGCAGCGACTCAGAGTTCCCACTCTCCCTGACCCCTGTTACGTACCGACACTCCAAGGGCTGCTTTCTGCGACCTAAGGTCCAGTAAGACTCTGGTTTTTCTACCACTACGCCTAAAGCTATAGTGACACTTCGGTCCCCAGTGACCGGTGAAATCGTGCAGGATAGTCCAATCCTTAAGGCACTGCTATCACTTCTTCCACTGTGCCCTTCGCCCTGTTCGAGCTTGTAGCATAAGCACTCCACACTTCCTAGGGTAAAATACAAGCTAATCCCTTCTTTCTTCTTCCCAGAGCTCGCTAACAGAGGCTCAGTAATCTTCTAGTTCAGGAGCACGTCGACTGAACTCCACTGTCCTTGGGACAGGCGACTGAAGGTTCTGCTGCTGACTCCTCTTTCTTCCTGCACAGACTGCACACAGGTGGGATGACTCACTCAGGAGCCACCCGGGCTAGACTCTCTCACTGGCTAGATCTCACTAGCTCTTATAACCTATGGGTGTGTCTAAGTGTGTGATGGAGTGAATGTTTATTGAGCATTAAACTGTTACCTCTCCGCACATCCTCCAGGGTACTGCGTGTGCCTTCACACCAGGGCTACACACATGGTACCTCCTCATCCCTATCCTGGTATGCATGTTACCTGCTCATCCATATCCTGGTATTCATGGTTCCCTCACCCCCCAATCCTGGTATGCATGGTCCCTCACCCCCCAATCCTGGTATGCATGGTCCCCTCACCCCCCAATCCTGATGTGCATGGTCCCCTCACCCCCTATCCTGATGTGCATGGTCCCCTCACCCCCCAATCCTGATGTGCATTGCCCCCTCACCCCCCAATCCTGATGTGCATGGTCCCGTCACCCCGTCCTGTTGAGCATGGTCCCTCACCCCCCAATCCTGATGTGCATGGTCTCACCCCCCAATCCTGATGTGCATGATCCCCTCACCCCAATCCTGATATGCATGGTCCCCTCACCCCCAATCCTGATATGCATGGTCCCCTCACCCCAATCCTGATATGCATGGTCCCCTCACCCCACAATCCTGGAATGCATGGTCCCCTCACCCCCAATCCTGGTATGCATGGTCCCATCACCCCCCAATCCTGATATGCATGGTCCCCTCACGCCCCAATCCTGATGTGCATGGTCCCCTCACCCCTATCCTGGTATGCATGGTCCTCTCACCCCCTATCCTGGTGTGCATGGTCCCCTCACCCCCCAATCTTGATGTGCATGGTCCCCTGGCAAGCATTTTTAAAGGTATATGGTCTCCCATGCTGGTATGTGCTGCCCCCCTCCTATCCTGGTATGCATGGCACCCCTCATCCCTATCCTGGTATGCATGGTACCCCTCATCCCTATGCTGGTATGTATGGTCCCCTCACCCCCACCCAAATCTGGTATGCATGGCACCCATTCCTCATCCTGGTATGCATGGAACCCTCATCACCCAATCCTGGTATGCATGGTATCCCCTCATCCCTATCCTGGTATGCATGGTACCTGCTCATCCATATCCTGGTATTCATGGTTCCCTCACCCCCAATCCCGGTATGCACGGTCCCCTCACCTCCCCAATCCCGGTATGCACGGTCCCCTCACCCACCAATCCTGGTATGCATGGTCACCTCCCGCCCAATCCTGGAATGCATGGTCCCCTCACCCCCCCAATTCTGGTATGAATGGTCCCCTCACCCCCAATTCTGGTATGAATGGTCCCCTCACCCCCAATCCTGGTATGAATGGTCCCTCATCGCCCAATCCTGATGTGCATGGTCCGCTCACCCCCCAATCCTGATGTGCATGGTCTGCTCACCCCCAATCCTGATGTGCATGGTCCCCTCACCCCCAATCCTGATGTGCATGGTCCCCTCACCCCCCAATCCTGATGTGCATGGTCCTCTCACCCCCCAACCCTGATGTGCATGGTCCTCTCACCCCCCAACCCTGATGTGCATGGTCCTCTCACCCCAACCCTGATGTGCATGGTCCGCTCACCAGTCACCACAATCCTGATGTGCATGGTCCCCTCATCCCCAATCTGATGTGAATGGCTCCCTCACCCCCCCAATCCTGATATGCATGGTCCCCTCACCCCCAATCCTGGTATGCATGGTCCCCTCACCACTCTATCCTGATGTGCATGGTCCCCTCACCCCCCAACCCTGATGTGCATGGTCCGCTCACCCCCAATCCTGATGTGCATGGTCCCCTCACCCCCTATCCTGGTATGCATGGTCCTCTCACCCCCTATCCTGGTGTGCATGGTCCTCTCACCCCCCAATCCTGATATGCATGGTCCCCTCACCCCCCAATCCTGGTATGAATGGTCCCCTCATCGTCCAATCCTGATGCGCATGGTCCGCTCACCCCTCAATCCTGATGTGCATGGTCCGCTCACCCCCCAATCCTGATGTGCATGGTCTGCTCACCCCCCATCCTGATGTGCATGGTCTCCTCACCCCCCAATCCTGATGTGCATGGTCCTCTCACCCAGCAACCCTGATGTGCATGGTCCCCTCACACCCCCCAACCCTGATGTGCATGGTCCCCTCACCCCCCAACCCTGATGTGCATGGTCCCCTCACCCCCCAATCCTGATGTGCATGGTCCCCTCACCCCCCAATCCTGATGTGCATGGTCCCCTCACCCCCCAATCCTGATGTGCATGGTCCCTCACCACCCAATCCTGATGTGCATGGTCCCCTCACCCCCCAATCCTGATGTGCATGGTCCCCTCACCCCCCAACCCTGATGTGCATGGTCCCCTCACCCCCCTATCCTGATATGCATGGTTGCCTCACCCCCGCAATCCTGATATGCATGGTTCCCTCACCCCCCCAATCCTGATGTGCATGGTTCCCTCACCCCCCTATCCTGATATGCATGGCCCCCTCACCGCTATTAAACTGCACAGATACCCCCCCCCAAAAAAAACATTTATACTCACCTTTCATCCCTGTGCTCCAGCGCTGTTCCGTTCTGCTGGACGAGCGGCGCCGGAGTACGCGCATGCCCATACCGCGCGGTCCGGCGCCATATTGCTGAAGACACACTGTAAATGTGTCTTCAGCAAAATGGCGCCGGATAGCGCTATTGCGCATGCGCGATCCGACGCCTGGTCTCCTGCCCCGGGAGAAGAGAAGCGCCGTGGCAACGCTCCTCCCGGTCAGGTAAGTATGTGAGTATGGCGCCGGAGATCGCGGTATGCATCCAGTACGCATACCGCGATCTCCAGCGCCATACACAATTCTCACTGCTGGATGCCTCACTCTGTCTGGAGCCAGACTGCGCAGGCGTGTCGCGCTTGCGCAGTCTATAAAGGCTTCAGACAGAGTGACGCTCCTAGCGTTATATTATAGATTTGGTATATTCTGCCACCGATGCACATATATGAGATGTGCCTGAGGGATGTGAGCACAGATCTCTGTACAAGCAATGGCAGATAGTGTTACTCGCTGCCCTTCCCTCCTGTGCTTGAACAGCTGCATGTGGTTGATCCGACGATTCAGTGATGAACTTTAACCACTTTTATGCCCAGTATCTTGGAGAGAAGAGGTAGGATGTCAGGGAAGATGAAGGGATGAAGATGATGGAGAATATGGAGTTTAGCGATAACAGGAGAATCCTGATGAACTTGCTGCAAGATGGCACTGACCACAAGAAAAGATGTGAGGAAACAAGACAGGAGGAGTTGCAGAGAGAGAGAGGCATTGTGGGAAATCACAGTAATAATACATGAACAACATGTTATAACAACGACCAGTAAATGGCAGCAAAGTATAACAAACACTGTAACCAGAATATCTGTATATGATAGATGAAGTAAGCCATATAACATTAGACACATGTCCCTGACGAGGCTGAAAGCCCTTGCAGATGATTAGCTGAACAGCACATGGATCGTCCTAGTAACAAAAAGGCATTCCAAAAAGCCGAGAACCCCTTTAATGTTACAAAAAAGTCACTAAAAGAACAAACAAAAAAAAACTGAAAAAAAATTCTCTTTCTGATTGAATATTGTTCTGGTATTAAATATGTAAAGCGTCACATTTTCTTTACCGTCTTCTTACACATTTGCTTGACCTTCACAACGACCTTGGTAATTATTACACCGTGGAGCAATGTTCTCGTCCTCTGGGAGCTCTCAGAACTTTTCTCTGTCGTCCTCCGTACGTGCAGGAGGGGGGATGGAAATTCAGAATAAAGAGCTTTTAACATTCCGAATCGCGTGATAATAGCCAAATATATTCTATCGGACGCTTTAATATGCAAATCAGCGATATAAAGTAGCTGGGAACCTTTTCGATTGCACGTAGGGAATTTTTCATGATATCCCTTTCAGAATATTTCTTTCAATAAAAGCACTTATCTGTCATTATTGGACACACCGGAGGGAGCGGAAACACTCTGCCGGTTGTAGACGGGTTCCATTACAGAAATGTTACGACAAGAAGGGGAAAGGCCTGGCAATCACCGCAAAATATTCACAGTCTTACATGGCACAAAATTGCATTTTTCAAGGTTCCATCAGGAGTTTGAAATGGATATTGTCACCTCTGGACACTTCTAGGTATGGAAATGAGCCATCTGCCGCCGAGTTATGTCTCATCTGGGGATGTGGATTCATAAAAGCCTTAACCCGGATGAACAGATGGAATGCAGAAAAGAGTGATGAGGAAGCAAAGAAGAACGTGGTGAAAACTGAGGCTATAGAGGCTGGGGGAATGGAGGCTGTAGAAGCTGGATTACAGCCTGATGAATGGAGGCTATAGAGGCTGGAGGAAGGAGGCTGGATGGTAGCGTGATGAACGGAGGCTATAGAGGCTGGAGGAATGGAGGCTAGATGGCAGCATGATGAACAGAGGCTATAGAGGTTGTCGGAAGTGTGATGAACGGAGATTATAGAGGCTCGAGGAATGGAGGCTGGATGGCAGCGTGATGAATGGAGGTTATAGAGAATGGAGGAATGGAGGCTGGATGGCAGCGTGATGAATGGAGGTTATAGAGACTGGAGGAATGGAGGCTGGATAGCAGCATGATGAACGGAGGCTATAGAGGCTGGAGGAATGGAGGCTGGATAGCAGCATGATGAACGGAGGCTATAGAGGCTGGATGGCAATGTGATGAATGGAGATAGACTAGAGGAATGGAGGCTGGATGGCAGCATGATGAATGGAGGCTATAGAGGCTGGAGGAATGGAGGCTGGATGGCAGCATGATGAACAGAGGCTATAAAAGCTGGAGGAATGGAGGCTGGATGGCAGTATGATGAACGGAGGCTATAAAGGCTGGAAGAATGGAGGCTAGATGGCAGCATGATGAACAGAGGCTATAGTGGTTGACGGAAGTGTGATGAACGGAGATTATAGAGGCTCGAGGAATGGAGGCTGGATGGCAGCGTGATGAATGGAGGTTATAGAGACTGGAGGAATGGAGGCTGGATGGCAGCGTGATGAACGGAGGTTATAGAGACTGGAGGAATGGAGGCTGGATGGCAGCGAGATGAACAGAGGCTCTAAAGCAGTGCGATGAACAGAGATTATAGAAACTGGAGGAATGGAGGCTGGATGGCAGCGTGATGAACGGAGGTTATAGAGATGGAGGCTGGATGGCAGCGTGATGAACAGAGGCTCTAATAGCGTGTGATGAACAGAGATTATAGAGACTGGAGGAATGGAGGCTGGATGGCAGCGTGATGAACAGAGGCTCTAAAGCAGTGTGATGAACAGAGATTATAGAGACTGAAGGAATGGAGGCTGGATGGCAGCGAGGATGAACGGAGGTTATAGAGACTGGAGGAATGGAGGCTGGATGGCAGTGTGATGAACAGAGGCTCTAAAGCAGTGTGATGAACAAGATTATAGAGACTGGAGGAATGGAGGCTGGATGGCAGCGTGATGAACAGAGGCTCTAAAGCAGTGTGATGAACGGAGGTTATAGAGACTGGAGGAATGGAGGCTGGATGGCACGTAATGAACAGAGGCTTAAGCATGTGATGAACAGAGGTTATAGAAGAGGAATGGAGGGGATGCAGCGGATGAACGGAGGTTATAGAGACTGGAGGAATGGAGGCTGGATGGCAGGGATGAACAGAGTCTAAAGCATGTGATGAACAGATTATAAGACTGGAGGAATGGAGGCTGGATGGCAGCGGATGAACAGAGGCTCTAAAGCAGTGTGATGAACGGAGATTATAGAGACTGGAGGAATGGAGGCTGGATGGCAGCGTATGAACAGAGGCTCTAATAGCAGTGTGATGAACAGAGATTATAGAGACTGAGAAATGGAATGGAGAGACAGTAGGCGGGATGGCGAGGCCGTGATGAACAGAGGCTCTAATAGCAGTGTGATGAACGGAGGTTATAGAGACTGGAGGAATGGAGGCTGGATGGCAGCGTGATGAACAGAGGCTCTAATAGCAGTGTGATGAACGAGATTATAGAGACTGGAGGAAATGGAGGGCTGGAATGGCAGCGTGATGAACAGAGATTAAGAGACTGGAGGAATGGAGGCTTGGATGGCAGCTGTGATGAACGGAGGTTATAGAGACTGGAGGAATGGAGGCTGGATGGCAGCGTGATGAACAGAGGCTCTAATAGCAGTGTGATGAACGGATTATAGAGACTGGAGGAATGGAGCTGGATGGCGGTGATGAACGGAGGTTATAGAGACTGGAGGAATGGAGGCTGGATGGCAGCGAGATGAACAGAGGCTCTAATAGCAGTGTGATGAACAGAGATTATAGAGACTGGAGGAATGGAGGCTGGATGGCAGCGAGATGAACGGAGGTTATAGAGAGGAGGAATGGGGGCATGGATGGCAGCGTGTGACAGGCTCTATAGCATGTGATGAACGGAGGTTATAGAGACTGGAGGAATGGAGGCTGGATGGCAGCGTGATGAACAGAGGCTCTAATAGCAGTGTGATGAACGAGATTATAGAGACTGGAGGAATGGAGGCTGGATGGCAGCGTGATGACGGAAGGTTAAGTGAAGGAGGAATGGAGCTGATGCGCGGATGATGAGCAGGAGAGAAGACAAGGGGCTGGTGATGAACAGGGTTAAGATGATGAAGAGTGGATGGAATGGAGCTGATGGCATGTGACGGGGTTATAGGATGGAGGAATGGGCTGGATGGCAGGTGAACAAGGCCAAGCGTGTGATGAAGAGTTTGAGACTGAGGAATGGGGTGGATGGCAGCGGAAAAGGTTATAGGAGACTAGGATGAATGGAGTGTGCAGCGGATAACGAGTTATAGAGACTGGAGAATGGAGGTGGTGCAGGGAAAAGAGGTTAAGCTGGATAACAGAGATTAAGATGAGAATGGAGTGGATGCAGCGGTAATGAACGAGTTTGAGACTGGAGAATGGGGTGGTGCGGATGAACGGCTAAAAGGTGGAGAAGAAGCTTGAGGTGGAGAATGGATCGGATAGTGATGGAGGCTATAGCAGTGTGAGAACAGATTATAGAGATGAGGAATGAGGTGTGCAGGTGAGAAAGGCTTAAAGCAGTGTGATGAACGGAGGTTATAGAGACTGGAGGATGGAGGCTGGATGGCAGGTAATGAACAGAGGCTCTAATAGCAGTGTGATGAACAGAGATATAGAGACTGGAGGAATGGAGGTGGATGGCAGCGGATGAACGGAGGTTTAGAGATGGAGGATGGAGGTGGATGGCGCGTGATGAACAGAGGTCTAATAGCAGTGTGATGAACGGAGGTTATAGGATGGAGGAATGGAGGCTGGATGGCAGCGGATGAACAGAGGCTCTATAGCAGTGTGATGACGGAGATTATAGAGATGGAGGATGGAGGCTGGATGGCAGGGATGAACGGCTCTAATAGCAGTGTGTGACGAGATTATAGAGATGGAATGGAGTGGATGGCAGCGGAGAAGGAGGTTATAGAGACTGGAGGAATGGAGGCTGGATGCAGGTGATGAACAGAGCTCTATAGCAGTGTGATGACAGGATTATAGAGACTGGAGAATGGAGCTGGATGGGTGATGAACGGTTTAAGCTGGAGAAGGAGGTATGGAGGTGAGAACAGGCTAATGCGTGTGATGAACGAGTTATAAGATGGAGGAATGGAGGTGGATGGCAGCAGATGAACGGAGTTATAGAGACTGGAGGATGGAGGCTGGTGGCGGATGACAGAGCTCTAATGCGTGTGATGAACGGAGGTTATAGAGACTGGGGAATGGAGGCTGGATGGCAGCGATGAACAGAGGCTCTAATAGCAGTGTGATGAACGAGATTATAGAGACTGGAGGAATGGAGGCTGGATGGCAGCGTGATGAACGAGGTTAATAGCAGTGTGATGAACGGAGGTTATAGAGATGGAGAATGGAGGCTGGATGGCAGCGAGATGAACGAGGTTATAGAGACTGGAGGATGGAGGCTGGATGGCAGCGGATGAACAGAGGCCTAAAGCAGTGTGATGAACGGAGATTATAAGACTGGAGGAATGGGGCTGGATGGCAGCGTGATGAACAGAGGTTATAGCAGTGTGAGAACAGAGATTTAGAGACGGAGGATGGAGCTGGATGGGCGGTGAACGAGTTATAGAGATGGAGGATGGAGCTGGATGGCAGCGTGATGACAGAGGCTCTAATGCAGTGTGATGAACGGAGGTTTAGAGACTGGAGGAATGGGGGGGCTGATGCAGCGAGATGAACGGAGGTTATAGAGACTGGAGGATGGAGGCTGGATGGCAGCGTGATGAACAGAGGCTCTAATAGCAGTGTGATGAACGGATTATAGAGACGGAGGAATGGAGGCTGGAGGCAGCGGATGAGGAGGTTATAGAGACTGGAGGAATGGAGGCTGGATGGCAGCGTGTGAACGAGGCTCTAAAGCGTTGATGAAGAGTTATAGAGACTGGAGGAAGGTGGATGCGGATGGCTGTGTGATGAACGGTTATAGAGACTGAGGAATGGAGGCTGGATGGCAGCGTGATGAACAGAGGCTCTAAAGCAGTGTGTGAACGAGATTAAGAATGGAGGAATGGAGGCTGGATGGCAGCGGATGAACGGAGGCAAGCGGTGAGAACAGAGTTATGAGACTGAGATGGATGGATGGACGTGTGAGAGGATGGTGTGATGAACGGAGTTTAGAGACTGGGAATGGAGGCTGGATGGCAGCGTGATGACAGAGGTCTAAGCAGTGTGATGAACGAGATTATAAGATGGAGGAATGGAGGGCGGATAGGCAGCGGATGAACGAGGTTATAGAGACTGGAGGAATGGAGGGGATGCGCGGATGAACAGAGGCTAATGCAGTGTGATGAACGGAGTTAAAGACTGGAGGAATGGAGGCTGGATGGCAGCGTGATGAACAGAGGCTCTAATAGCAGTGTGATGAACGGAGATTATAGAGATGGAGGATGGAGGTGGATGGAGCGGGAACGAGTCAGCAGTGGATGAACGGAGGTTATAGAGACTGGAGGAATGGAGGCTGGTGGCAGCGTATGAACGAGGTTATAGAGTGTGAGAACGGGGATGAGCGGAGGAATGAGGCTATGCAGGGATGAACGAGGTAATAGATGGATGAGGAGGTTATAACGAGGAATGGAGGTGTGACGGTATGATGGAGATGGGGCTGATGGCAGGGATGAACGGAGGTTATAGAGACTGGAGGATGGAGGCTGGATGGCAGCGGATGAACAGAGGCTCTAAAGCGTGTGATGAACGGAGTTATAGAGACTGGAGGAATGGAGGCTGGATGGCAGCGATGAAGGGTAGGTTATAGAGTATGAGACTGAGAATGGAGGCTGGATGGCAGCGGATGAACAGAGGGCTAAAGCAGTGTGATGAACGGAGATTATAAGACTGGAGGAATGGAGGCTGGATGGCGAGACGAGCTACGTGGAGGTATAGAGATGGAGGATGGAGGCTGGATGGCTAGCGGATGAACGGAGTTATAAGCTGAGGAATGGAGTGGATGCAGCGGATGAAAGAGGCCTAAGCAGTGTGATGAACGGAGATTATAAAGACTGGAGGATGGAGGCTGGATGGCAGCGTGATGAACAGAGGCTCTAATAGCAGTGTGATGAACGGAGGTTATAGAGACTGGAGGAATGGAGGCTGGATGGCAGCGTGATGAACAGAGGCTCTAATAGCAGTGTGATGAACGGAGGTTATAGAGGCTGGGGTGAATGGAGACTGGATGGCAGCTTGATGAATGGAGGTTATAGAGGCTGGGGGGAATGGAGACTGGATGGCAGTGTGATGAATGGAGGTTATAGAGACTGGGGAATGGAGACTGGATGGCAGCTTGATGAATGGAGGTTATAGAGGCTGGGGGGAATGGAGACTGGATGGCAGTGTGATGAACGGAGGTTATAGAGACTGGAGGAATGGAGGCTGGATGGCAGCGTGATGAACAGAGGCTCTAATAGCAGTGTGATGAACGGAGGTTATAGAGGCTGGGGTGAATGGAGACTGGATGGCAGCTTGATGAATGGAGGTTATAGAGGCTGGGGGGAATGGAGACTGGATGGCAGTGTGATGAATGGAGGTTATAGAGGCTGGGGGGAATGGAGACTGGATGGCAGCTTGATGAATGGAAGTTATAGAGGCTGGGGGGAATGGAGACTGGATGGCAGCTTGATGAATGGAGGTTATAGAGGCTGGGGGGAATGGAGACTGGATGGCAGTGTGATGAACAGAGGCTCTAATAGCTGGATAGCAGCTTGGCAAATGTGGCTGTAGAGGCTGGAAGAATGGAGGCTGTAAAGACAGGAAATGTAAAGCTTGTGCATGAAGGGGAAACAAGGAGAGATGAAGCAAAGCCTAGCACTTCAGAGCCGAGTATGACAGACTTAGGCAGGGGTCACACTAGCGATGAATACGGACAAGTGGTATGTGATAAAACATCACCACCAGTATTCATCTATGGGGCAGCTCCCATCAGCGTTTTATTCTACGTGCGAGTGAAATCGCAGCATGCTGTGATTGTCACCGACACTTGGCCAAGTCTCTGCGCACTCGCACCCATATAAGCCTATGGGTGCGAGTGACACAGCGCTCATCACTCTGATATCATCCGAGTGCTGTGCAATATATGCCGACGCCAACAATGGAGGAGATGGAGAAATTAGTCTCTCTGCCTCCTCTGCAGCTGTGCTCCGATCCGCTCTGTGTGAGAGGCTCTAAGCACACTCGCATGACACTCAGCTCCCGCACGCAGCAGAGCAGGAGCCGAAGGTCATTAGCATATCGTATCCCATGCTCTCGCATCGGATGCCATATGCAAGTGTGACCCCCGGCCTTACAGAGGTGATGTAGTAGAGTCCAGCATTAAAGCAGAGCTGGATATGGCAGACTTACAGTACTTAAGAGGATATATACCACACAAAGAACCTCACAGTATACTGTGCCACTTTTAAACAACAATTTTTTATTAGAGTCAAAAAGACAATCACTTAGTAAAAAACATCACATAGATATTAAGTAATACTGAATTCAACAGGCAACCGCCATCTAAAAAATAGGGACTGCTAACCCTCACCAATACCTATACATCCCATGTATCTCAGTGAAAAATATATTGCTGAAAATACCCAATGATTATCATGCTGGACTGAACCAGCTATATGAAGTATCACCGGCGTAAGCCTTGCCATAAACTACACTTACATGAGAGGTGGGTCAGGTGTGGTATCCCTCAGGCGCCTCAACGCGCGTTTCGTCTCTTCCTCAGGAGGCGAACGCTAGAGGAGGGGGTGTAGCGCATTAAATAGTCTGAGTGACCAATAGAAATCCTTCACCGCTAGTATCTGCAAATTAGTGAGCCTAATTGCACCCATGTGCTTCCGGTATTCCAACGCGCATGTACCAGTTACCGTGTTTACGATCACCATGGATACCGCATCACATACCGAGGAATCCGAAATCACATGTTCCTTCCTACATACAGTGTCCTTCCGGTATCGTATTGCGCATGCTCCGACGACGTCATCCATACACAAAGACGCAGGGGGATCGCGGCCGAGGATCCTGGAACACATAACCCGTCATAATGACGGCGCATGCGCCTGGGTCCAAATGTCCGCTCACCATCCGCGTCATGGATTAGGTCAGCTCGGCATGCGTCAGAAACAAGGAATAACAATGTTGTTTTAATCATATTTTAACGGTGGTGGGGGGTATATTATGTGTTAGTATAATTTAAGTAGTGCGTAGTGCACGCAATTTTAATTTATTCTAATTGTATGTGGTGTTAATTATATGTTTTTTATTTAAGGTAATACTTATTCTTATTGGTATCATGGAATTCATTTGACGGTTTTTCATCCATGCGCATATTAGAGAAAATTTTGTCTGAGGAAGATTTAGAACGGACACTCTAGTACTAACAACCTTGACTGCAATCAAGTATCTGATACAGTTGGCGTGATGCAAAAGGCCTTCAGTAGTGTATCTACATCGCTGTATGCTGGGAATATTGTGGGGTTGGATTGGGCTATGCACTCATATGGGTAATCCTATGTAGTAATTCGTATATAATATGTGTAAAAATATTTTTTCTTTTTTCTTTTTCTTTTTATTATTTTGAGTTATTATTGTTATGTTATATTATTATCATTAGTTTTTATGCTTAGTTATTTTGTATAATAATGATGTATAACACTTGATATGGGTAGCACTATTAGCACTTACATGTTTATATATAGGTGTATTATCACCTAATTATGTAATATGAATTGTTATGCATTTTATATGTCCGTTTGCCAGGGCACTTCTTTTATGAAATCTGAGCACTGTGTGTAGATTTCACAGCATAGTCACGTATATTGTACATTTTAATACATATAGCGATTCAGTATAGTCACTATACACACGATTACCAAACATTGTTATTCCTTGTTTCTGACGCATGCCGAGCTGACCTAATCCATGACGCGGATGGTGAGCGGACATTTGGACCCAGGCGCATGCGCCGTCATTATGACGGGTTATGTGTTCCAGGATCCTCGGCCGCGATCCCCCTGCGTCTTTGTGTATGGATGACGTCGTCGGAGCATGCGCAATACGATACCGGAAGGACACTGTATGTAGGAAGGAACATGTGATTTCGGATTCCTCGGTATGTGATGCGGTATCCATGGTGATCGTAAACACGGTAACTGGTACATGCGCGTTGGAATACCGGAAGCACATGGGTGCAATTAGGCTCACTAATTTGCAGATACTAGCGGTGAAGGATTTCTATTGGTCACTCAGACTATTTAATGCGCTACACCCCCTCCTCTAGCGTTCGCCTCCTGAGGAAGAGACGAAACGCGCGTTGAGGCGCCTGGGGGATACCACACCTGACCCACCTCTCATGTAAGTGTAGTTTATGGCAAGGCTTACGCCGGTGATACTTCATATAGCTGGTTCAGTCCAGCATGATAATCATTGGGTATTTTCAGCAACATACTTTTCACTGAGATACATGGGATGTATAGGTATTGGTGAGGGTTAGCAGTCCCTATTTTTTAGATGGCGGTTGCCTGTTGAATTCAGTATTACTTAATATCTATGTGATGTTTTTTACTAAGTGATTGTCTTTTTGACTCTAATAAAAAATTGTTGTTTAAAAGTGGCACAGTATACTGTGAGGTTCTTTGTGAGGTATAGTTATATTTCAGTTTATGTGCCTTTTGATATATACATGTTAGGGATAAGCTATTATGATCTATTCCCTGTTTATCAACAGATTTAAATCCCTAGTTACAACTATGGATCTGAAGGCCAGGGAGTTATCTTGGCTGAACAAAGCTTTGGATCTATTTAAACATGGCGCTACATCTAGTCAGAATACTACCAATCCTGATTTTAAAGAATTTACTAAGAAATATAGAAATCTGGTCCACAAAAAAACAAAGAGTGTGGTGGACTAAAACATCTATTGATAACTATTTGAAACAGAAAATTATACCAAGGGGTCTTCGAATTCAACTATACCCCACCTTTTCCCTGGATGATGAGGCATTGACTAGCAAATGGGAAGAGGCAGCATCTACCTGTTCTCTCTCATTCATGCAAATTATTAATGAGAAAAATCAGAAATTGCTAGAAGATATTGATACCCAAATTAGTCAGTCTCAAACATATCTATGTCAAAATTTTCAGTCGGATATGACTGAAGTCTTTTTTAAAGATCTGGATAGGGATTTGAGCAAGTGGGAACAGGATATTAGTGAATTCAAAAGGAGAAAATTCCAAAGGGATGTTCAGGATTATGAAAATAAGAAGATTTACAGATGGCAATGGAGAACAGGTCCACAAAAGAGATTATTGAATAAGAGTGCTTCCACAGTGTCACTTTCCTCCCATACAAGCAATTTATCCAGTAATTCTGAGGCGGATTCCGGTAATCAGGGATCTATCAAAACTAGATTTGGAGGTAAAGGTGGTCAGAGGGACTTTTTCAATCAGAACCGAAAGAAAAGCGAGCAATCTAAGGTATTAAATCTTTCCACACATGTGCTTACTGATATACAGAGAAATGTACTTGAAAAAGGGTTAACCTTTTCTCCTGGTGCTTCCATAGACACATTTACGGTAATCAAAGATGTGCATCTATTTGCAAGGAAGTTACTGCTGAAAAGGTTCCATGAAAAACTGAGTATAAATGTTACCAGTCTTAATGCAGGAGAAGATCAGGATGAACCTAGCACTAGTAGGCCTGACCTTGATACAACTCAGGAACGAAAGGCTCTGGAAATTCTAGAGTCCCTGGTAAATGAAGAAGATCCAGTAATGGTAAGTAAGTTCCCAACACACTTATTTCGTAAGTCCAAAACATTTCCTAGTCTAGGTGTGTGTCCGGCAGTTGACATATTTGTAAAACTGGTCACAAAGGATGTTGAACAATTGGGGCATACCAACAAAAACCACAAGAACGATATGGTTATGTCTGCCATTAGGGAGATGCAATCCTGGAACGATGTCTGCTTTAAACCAGCAGACAAAGGTGGTAATCTTGTCATCTGGCCAAAGTCTTTATATGAAAAGCAGGCATTCAAATTATTATCTGATAAGAATTGCTATCAGAAATTGAGTAATAACCCTTTGAGTATGTTCCAGGATGAATTATCCACTATAGTGAAGAGAGCATCTGATAATAGTATAATCCCTAAAAAGATGATGGAAACTATTGTTTCCATCAAACCCTGCCTTCCAACCTTCTACCTTATACCGAAGGTTCATAAAAACTTGATGGACCCTCCGGGACGACCCATCGTGTCTGGGGTTGGCGGACTTTGTGAGGTGGTTTGTCAGATGATAGACTTCTATTTGAAACCACTAGTGTCAACCTTACCATCTTTTATTAGAGATACAACATCGGCCTTGGGCCATTTTGATGGGTTGATACTCAGTGACAACATGATCATGGTCACGGCCGATGTTGAAAGCTTATATACATCGATAAGACATAGAGATGGGATTAAAGCAGTCACACTTTTTTTAGAGTCTACCAATTTGGATAAATCCCTGATTGACTTAATTGTGGAACTGTTAACATTTGTGCTCACACACAATTGTTTTATTTTCAAAATCAGGTGTACCTTCAGTTACAGGGAACTGCGATGGGGGCCACTTGTGCCCCCTCGTATGCAAACTTGTTCTTAGGGGCATGGGAAAGGGAGATCTTCTCCTGCAACCCAGTTAGGAATATCGAGAAGGTGCATCACTGGATTAGGTATATAGATGATGTGTGGTTTATCTGGGATGG
Source organism: Oophaga sylvatica (assembly GCA_033576555.1). Classification (NCBI taxonomy): domain Eukaryota; kingdom Metazoa; phylum Chordata; class Amphibia; order Anura; family Dendrobatidae; genus Oophaga; species Oophaga sylvatica. The sequence continues at coordinate 40,828 of JARQOD010003498.1, read as the reverse complement.
GACGACTGAGGACCTTAGGGTTTTTATGGAAGACTTGAATCAAAACGATCTTAATATCAGGTTGACGTATGTGTCTGGCCGTCAGGTTAACTTTCTGGATGTTGATGTGCAAATTGATAAGGATGGCACATTATGCACTGACATTTATAGAAAGCCCACGGCAACTAACACTATTCTGCATGCTCAGTCGTTCCATCCCAGATCTACCATACGAGGTATTCCTATTGGACAGCATTTGAGAATCAGAAGAATATGCTCAAAGGATGAAGTTTTTCATAAACAAGCGAGGGTTTTGTATGATAGTGTGTCGACCCGCCACCACAATTGTGGATTACCAGGGCAATGGGGTACTCAGAGCCGAGCCTGTAGAAGTCTATGGGATTTGTCACAGGTAGCTGTGGCTCGGTCTGTGGCCCTGGCGGTCTGGCGTATGTTGGGGGAATATTTACAGGGGATAGATTTATATACAGTTTGTGACGCCACCTGTAGTCTTCTGGTAATTTATACCAGCGCTGCTGTAGATCTCTGAGGGGATGGTGATGCAGCTAGATGTCGGGTCCCCTACAGGTGGGACTGGTCCCTCAAAGTCTATGAAGTTAGTGAAGTCGGGTGCGGATAAATAACACAGTCTCACACGGTCAGCGTCTTTCCATACCTTTACTTGTAAGATGTTCAGGCAGGTCCCAGGGAGGCTGATCCAAGGAGAGTGTATTTTGAGACAGCAGCTGGACAAGTTAGGGGCCTCCTTTACTTTCAACACAATGAGTACAACCAGCCTGAAGCGTAGTTCCCTCAATAACTCCAGCTAATCCATAGCTGTACTGCCCAGTCAGTTTTGTGGTAGGAGCCTTCCTGCGAGAGAGCTGAATTCTTATCTTGTCGTGCACTGACTCAAAGTCTTCACTCCCCCTGACCCCAGTTACGTACTGACTATATGGGGCTGTTTGCCGCGACCTAAGGTCCGGTAAATCCCTGGTTTTCTTACCACTATGCTTGAAGCTAATAGTGATCCTTCGGTCCCCAGTGACCGGTTGCAATGTGCAGGACTTCTTCAATCCAAACGCACTTTTCCAATAATCTGTCCACTGTGCCTTTCACCTTGTCCTCGCTGGTAGCATAAGCACTCACACTTGCAAAAAGTCGGGTAATCACTTCCTTCTTCACTTTCTACGAAGTTAGTTACAGATTCTCAGTTATCACTAGGCAGGAGCACGTCTCTGAACCTTTCACTGTCCTTTAGACAGGTGACTGAAGTCTTTCTGCACTAAGCTTCTTCTTTCTTTCAATGTATTCAGGTGAGGTACAGCTCTGACTAGGCTGAGGTGAATTAGACCACCTGTACTAGCCTCCACTTTCTGAACTGATAAAGAGCTGGCTCGAAGGCTTCCTCCCTCCAGCTAATCTCCAGACGTCCTCTCCGTCCGAAGACAGGAAACAGAACTCTCTCTTCTAAAATCACTCAACCAATATACACCCAGACCACTCCCTAACAAGTAACTACACTACCCTAAGGGTGTGTCTAGTGTATGTTGAGTGAATGGATATTGAGCATTAAACTGCTGTCTCGCCACACACTCTCCAGGGTACTGCGTGTGCCTAACACCAGGGCTACACGTTCCCCCATGGTAAAAGACAGCACTCCCGGGCTGTAAAATACAAAAGAGACATTTTGTTTATGCAATAAACATTAAACAATTAACAGTAATTCGTCCCATCCGGGAGGTGAGGATATCTTGAACGTTGCGATAAAACATTATAGAAAAATACAAATATTAAATAGCATTCAATAAATATACAGTATTCTTGTGAAGGACCCGCACCAAACCTTCAACGTGGGTCCTGGGTGGGCTGCAGGACATAGGAATGCAGACCTCACTCAGTGCCACACCACACGGGTTTTGTATTCAGAGGTAGTTGTGCTGGTTTTATGTAAAACCAAGATAAAGCACCGAAGCGCAACTATATACAAATAAGTTCTGGGTTGGCACAGTCCTCAACCTCAAAGTCCATTGTAAAACAAAGACACAGATATAATATCACATTATCATAATACTAAAGTGCAAACTTTTCTCTGTTTACCCAGCCGGGCATTCTACTGGTAGAAATATATATATGCATTAGATACATTATACTCTTCAACTTGTGCAAAAATTTGTAAAACATACTTAAACTTTCTACAATTTTACTTATGGTAGACCCTATATGGATCTCACCGATTCTTCTTTACTATTTATTCATTTTCAAATACATTTTCCACCCCGGGGGCTGGAACAATGCGGTAATCCCTAGATCCCAGAACTAACAGGTCGTGACCTGCTATTGGGGTTTGAGTCGCCACAGTCCTTGTGCGAACCACTAGGGGCGCAACGGGTACATTCTCCTCACGAGACACCGATTGCGTTTCAATCACAGTTAACGATATGGACCGTGTCATGGATTGCGATTGAGACTGGGTCGCATGTTGCGATATAGATGCTGCTTTCATTTGCGATGAACTTGCAGGGGGCGATGCTGGGGCACGGCCGGATACTGCTTGAGCTGGAGACGGGGACGCTGCGGTAGTGGTGACGTTACCTGCGTCGGGGACGGGGTCACGGACGATGGTGACGTTAAGGGCATACCATCCCTTCATTCCCCAGTGCCGTGTGTACGTGACAATGTCTCCATTAACTAAGTCCCTCCCGGGGTGGCCTTGCGGTAGGTGGGATTCTACGTCCCTGCGACTAACAAAGACCCCCGGGTAGAGGCCCGGTTCACGGATGAAGCCCCAGCCCTTCCGGAGCTGGAACTCAGTCACACACCCCTGCCGCCGCGGTTCCCTCAGGGTACCTTTCTCTCTCCGGACACTCTCCTTGTCCGCGATCAGCTCTGCATGTTGTCGCTGACGGTTCCTCTGAGCTTCCCGCTCTTCCTCCTGCTGGCGTTTCTGCTTCTCCTCACGACGCTGCCACTCATATTCCCACTGGGCGGTATAGGCGACGTCATCCAGGCGCGCCATCTCGTCCCAGTCGACGTCTGGTAACGACGGACAGGACCCCTCCGGTGTCCCTGCCGGGGACCGATCATCTGCTGCGGCCTCCTGGCCGGGCGGGCGTTCCGGAACTGGCGGTACCTCCTCAACCTCCTTCGCCTCCACCGCTTCACCGGTGGGATCAGGATTGGTACTTTCGGGGGCAGCCTCCGGTTGCTCCTTCGCCTTGGGCAGCAGAATCTTCGGTAACTCGAATCGTGGGGGGTCGTTGAGGGGAGAGATCACCGCGTCCCACAGCCTCCGCTGCTCCAGGGTACGCCGGCGTCTCTCGATCTCTTCAAATCCAGGTTGATGCTGGACCATCTTCTTCAGGCGTGCATTTTCTTCCTGAATTTCTAGCAACGCCTGCTGCAGGTGCAGGACCACGGATAACTCCGGTGTTGGTGGCAGCTTGGCTGGGGCACGGGGCCTGCCTTCCTCCGCTTCCCTGCTCGGCTGCACACGTCCTGCTTCCATGATGTTCCAGAAGATTCTTTCTTCTTCCTCCAGAGACATCCGGTCTCTTCCGTGGAGGCGGGGTTTGCGTCTCCTCCTCCTCGCAGGGAAGGTGAAGAGGAGGCGGACCTCCTTTGCTGTAGGGCAGGATCGCATGTTGTAATAGCACTTTGAGAGGACAGGCATTTTCTTCGCGCCACTGGGGGGTACACGCCCACGAAGGCACGCCCACCTTCTTCTCCAGCGCCTGAGGGCGCGAATATGGCGACAAAGATGGCGATTTTGGCGCCAAAAGTGCAAACAGTTCTTTTTCACAAAAACAATTCCATAGGCACACAGGGCTCGCAATTTTGCGAGTTTCGCATCCTGTTCGTGACGCCAAAGTTTTTGTGTCGACCGGCCACCACAATTGTGGATTACCAGGGCAATGGGGTACTCAGAGCCGAGCCCGTAGAAGTCTATGGGATTTGTCACAGGTAGCTGTGGCTCGGTCTGTGGCCCTGGCGGTCTGGCGTATGTTGGGGGAATATTTACAGGGGATAGATTTATATACAGTTCGTGACGCCACCTGTAGTCTTCTGGTAATTTATACCAGCGCTGCTGTAGATCTCTGAGGGGATGGTGATGCAGCTAGATGTCGGGTCCCCTACAGGTGGGACTGGTCCCTCAAAGTCTATGAAGTTAGTGAAGTCGGGTGCGGATAAATAACACAGTCTCACACGGTCAGCGTCTTTCCATACCTTTACTTGTAAGATGTTCAGGCAGGTCCCAGGGAGGCTGATCCAAGGAGAGTGTATTTTGAGACAGCAGCTGGACAAGTTAGGGGCCTCCTTTACTTTCAACACAATGAGTACAACCAGCCTGAAGCGTAGTTCCCTCAATAACTCCAGCTAATCCATAGCTGTACTGCCCAGTCAGTTTTGTGGTAGGAGCCTTCCTGCGAGAGAGCTGAATTCTTATCTTGTCGTGCACTGACTCAAAGTCTTCACTCCCCCTGACCCCAGTTACGTACTGACTATATGGGGCTGTTTGCCGCGACCTAAGGTCCGGTAAATCCCTGGTTTTCTTACCACTATGCTTGAAGCTAATAGTGATCCTTCGGTCCCCAGTGACCGGTTGCAATGTGCAGGACTTCTTCAATCCAAACGCACTTTTCCAATAATCTGTCCACTGTGCCTTTCGCCTTGTCCTCGCTGGTAGCATAAGCACTCACACTTGCAAAAAGTCGGGTAATCACTTCCTTCTTCACTTTCTACGAAGTTAGTTACAGATTCTCAGTTATCACTAGGCAGGAGCATGTCTCTGAACCTTTCACTGTCCTTTAGACAGGTGACTGAAGTCTTTCTGCACTAAGCTTCTTCTTTCTTTCAATGTATTCAGGTGAGGTACAGCTCTGACTAGGCTGAGGTGAATTAGACCACCTGTACTAGCCTCCACTTTCTGAACTGATAAAGAGCTGGCTCGAAGGCTTCCTCCCTCCAGCTAATCTCCAGACGTCCTCTCCGTCCGAAGACAGGAAACAGAACTCTCTCTTCTAAAATCACTCAACCAATATACACCCAGACCACTCCCTAACAAGTAACTACACTACCCTAAGGGTGTGTCTAGTGTATGTTGAGTGAATGGATATTGAGCATTAAACTGCTGTCTCGCCACACACTCTCCAGGGTACTGCGTGTGCCTAACACCAGGGCTACACAATAGATTTCGTGATAGAGGATACAGCCATAGGACCATTCGTAATGGCTATAATAAAGCAAGAAATGAATCACGTAATAATCTTCTATACAAAACACCTGGGTGTAATGATCAAAGAAATGATTCTCTAAGGTTCATTTCTCCCTTTTGTGATCAATGGGGTCAGATCAATGACATTTTTCGTAAGCATTGGACTGTGCTGAAAACTGACCCAATTCTAAAGGACTTAATCCCGGACAGACCTCTAATGACATCTAAAAGGTCAAAAAACGTGCGTGACCTTCTAGTAAGGAGTCACTATGTTCCTGAAATGCAAGAGAAAAGGAAGGCACATTCGAATTCCATACAAGGATTTTTTCCGTGTGGAATTTGTAAAGCGTGCAGGAACCTTATTAAGTGTAAAGACTTCTGCAATTCTTCTAATACTCGTACATATAAGATTCGGCACAGACTTACTTGTTCATCTTCGGGTGTGATTTATTATGCATCTTGTCCGTGCGGAAAAATATATGTTGGAATGACTACCAGGGAATTTAAGTTAAGGGTGAGAGAACACATCCGAGATATTGAGAAGTCAAAGCATATTAAATTGGGGGAACCCTTAAAAACGATACCCAAACATTTCAGAGAGTATCATGATTCTGATTCCAGTTTACTGATTTTGAGAGCAATTGATCAGGTGTCTTTGGGCCAAAGAGGGGGGGACCTATTTAAAAGACTAGCACAGGTGGAGAGTCGCTGGATCTACAGGTTACAAACAGTAACTCCACTTGGCCTTAATGAAAACTTTGGGTTCAGTTCCTTCCTGTAGTAAGACATATGTGGATTATCCTTTGTCTCTGTTCTCTTTTCTCTTTTGTCTTCCTGTTTTCGTGATCTACCTTTGCTGTTGTGTTTTCGGTTTCGTTCATTTCCCTTTTGCTCTTTTTTCTCCTTTTTTTCTCTTTTCTTTTTTCTGGTTTTTTTAGTTTATGTAAGGATTGGTTGTTTTAATCATATTTTAACGGTGGTGGGGGGTATATTATGTGTTAGTATAATTTAAGTAGTGCGTAGTGCACGCAATTTTAATTTATTCTAATTGTATGTGGTGTTAATTATATGTTTTTTATTTAAGGTAATACTTATTCTTATTGGTATCATGGAATTCATTTGACGGTTTTTCATCCATGCGCATATTAGAGAAAATTTTGTCTGAGGAAGATTTAGAACGGACACTCTAGTACTAACAACCTTGACTGCAATCAAGTATCTGATACAGTTGGCGTGATGCAAAAGGCCTTCAGTAGTGTATCTACATCGCTGTATGCTGGGAATATTGTGGGGTTGGATTGGGCTATGCACTCATATGGGTAATCCTATGTAGTAATTCGTATATAATATGTGTAAAAATATTTTTTCTTTTTTCTTTTTCTTTTTATTATTTTGAGTTATTATTGTTATGTTATATTATTATCATTAGTTTTTATGCTTAGTTATTTTGTATAATAATGATGTATAACACTTGATATGGGTAGCACTATTAGCACTTACATGTTTATATATAGGTGTATTATCACCTAATTATGTAATATGAATTGTTATGCATTTTATATGTCCGTTTGCCAGGGCACTTCTTTTATGAAATCTGAGCACTGTGTGTAGATTTCACAGCATAGTCACGTATATTGTACATTTTAATACATATAGCGATTCAGTATAGTCACTATACACACGATTACCAAACATTGTTATTCCTTGTTTCTGACGCATGCCGAGCTGACCTAATCCATGACGCGGATGGTGAGCGGACATTTGGACCCAGGCGCATGCGCCGTCATTATGAGGGTTATGTGTTCCAGGATCCTCGGCCGCGATCCCCCTGCGTCTTTGTGTATGGATGACGTCGTCGGAGCATGCGCAATACGATACCGGAAGGACACTGTATGTAGGAAGGAACATGTGATTTCGGATTCCTCGGTATGTGATGCGGTATCCATGGTGATCGTAAACACGGTAACTGGTACATGCGCGTTGGAATACCGGAAGCACATGGGTGCAATTAGGCTCACTAATTTGCAGATACTAGCGGTGAAGGATTTCTATTGGTCACTCAGACTATTTAATGCGCTACACCCCCTCCTCTAGCGTTCGCCTCCTGAGGAAGAGACGAAACGCGCGTTGAGGCGCCTGGGGGATACCACACCTGACCCACCTCTCATGTAAGTGTAGTTTATGGCAAGGCTTACGCCGGTGATACTTCATATAGCTGGTTCAGTCCAGCATGATAATCATTGGGTATTTTCAGCAACATACTTTTCACTGAGATACATGGGATGTATAGGTATTGGTGAGGGTTAGCAGTCCCTATTTTTTAGATGGCGGTTGCCTGTTGAATTCAGTATTACTTAATATCTATGTGATGTTTTTTACTAAGTGATTGTCTTTTTGACTCTAATAAAAAATTGTTGTTTAAAAGTGGCACAGTATACTGTGAGGTTCTTTGTGAGGTATAGTTATATTTCAGTTTATGTGCCTTTTGATAGATACATGTTAGGGATAAGTTATTATTACTTAAGAGGATATAGTAGAGTCCATGGTGGAGAAAGGTTGAACTTGATAGACCTAGGTCTTTTTTTTCAACCTATGTAACTATGTAACTATTATTACAGCAGAGCTGGGTATGTCAGACTTACAGAGGTGATATAGTAGATTCCAGTATTACAGCAGAGCTGGGTATGTCAGACTTACAGAGGTGATATAGTAGATTCCAGTATTACAGCAGAGCTGGGTATGTCTGACTTACAGAGGTGATGTAGTAGAGTCCAGTATTACAGCAGAGCTGGGTATGTCAGACTTACAGAGGTGATGTAGTAGAGTCCAGCATTACAGCAGAGCTGGGTATGTCAGACTTACAGAGGTGATGTAGTAGAGTCCAGTATTACAGCAGAGCTGGGTATGTCAGACTTACAGAGGTGATGTAGTAGAGTCCAGCATTACAGCAGAGCTGGGTATGTCAGACTTACAGAGGTGATGTAGTAGAGTCCAGTATTACAGCAGAGCTGGGTATGTCAGACTTACAGAGGTGATGTAGTAGAGTCCAGTATTACAGCAGAGCTGGGTATGTCAGACTTACAGAGGTGATTAGTAGAGTCCAGTATTACAGCAGAGCTGGGTATGTCAGACTTACAGAGGTGATGTAGTAGAGTCCAGTATTACAGCAGAGCTGGGTATGTCAGACTTACAGAGGTGATGTAGTAGAGTCCAGTATTACAGCAGAGCTGGGTATGTCTGACTTACAGAGGTGATGTAGTAGAGTCCAGATTACAGCAGAGCTGGGTATGTCAGACTTACAGAGGTGATGTAGTAGAGTCCATATTACAGCAGAGCTGGGTATGTCAGACTTACAGAGGTGAATAGTAGAGTCCAGTATTACAGCAGAGCTGGGTATGTCAGACTTACAGAGGGATGTAGTAGAGTCCAGTATTACAGCAGAGCTGGGTATGTCAGACTTACAGAGGTGATGTAGTAGAGTCCAGATTACAGCAGAGCTGGGTATGTCAGACTTACAGAGGTGATGTAGTAGCAGCCAGATTAGCAGACTAGGTTGTATGGTCCATTAAAGCGAGTGGGTAGTGACTTACAGGAGATGTCCAGTATTACAGAGTGAGGAGTCAGATTACAGAGGGATGTAATCAGATTACAGCAGATGTGTATTAACAACGGGTATGGTCAGATTACAGAGGATAAGAGAGTGGGATTAACAAGCGGTGTATGTAGATTCCAGAAGATGAGATGTATCAGATTACAGCAGGGTATAGTAGATCATTACAGAGAGCTGGTTCAGATACAGGATAGTGGATGTCAGATTACAAGCAGGTGTGTAGTCAGATTACAGAGGATGTTAGATACAGTATTACAGCAGAGTGGTATGTCTATTACAGAGGATGGTAAGTCATTATTACAGAGGTGGGTATGTCAGATTACAGAGGTGGTAGTAGATCCAGTATTAGAGAGGTATGCGGGACTTACAGAGGGATAGTAGAGTCCAGCATTACAGCAGACTGGTAGCTCAGACTTACAGAGTGTTAGTAGTCCAGTATTAACAGGGTGTGCTCAGGTATGTAGTGTCAAACCAGAGGCGGGTATTATAGTAGAGTCCAGTCATTACAGCAGAACTGGGTATGTCAGACTTCAGAGGTGTTAGTAGATTCAGTATTACAGCAGAGCTGGTAGTCGACTTAAGAGGTGATTAGTAGATTCCAGATTACAGCAGAGCTGGGTATGTCAGACTTACAGAGGTAATGTAGATTCCAGTATAGCAGAACTGGTATGTCAGACTTACAGAGGATGATGTAGATCCAGTATTACAGCAGAGCTGGTATGTACTTACAGGATGATATAATTCCAGTATCTACAGCTAGGGGATGTAGATTCAAGTATAAGCAGACGTATTACACAGAGTGTATAGTAGCTATTACAGCAGAGTGGTATGTCAGACTTACAGAGGGATGTAGTCATCAGTATTACAGCAGACTGGTATGTCGATTAACAGATGGTAGTCAGATTACAGCAGAGTGGTATGTCCGATTAAGGATAGTAAGTCAGATTACAGCAGAGCTGGTATGTCAACTTAAAGGTGTATAGTCCAGTATTACAGCAGAGTGGGTATGTCAGATTACAGAGGCGAGTAGTAGATCCAGATTACAGCAGAGTGGGTATGTCAGACTTACAGAGGGTTGTAGTCAGATTACAGAGAGCTGGTATTCAGACTTACAGAGGTGATGTAGTAGAGTCCAGTATTACAGCAGTTAGCAGACTTCAGGGTGATTAGTAGAGTCGATTAGAGGGGGAGTCATTACAGAGGTGGGTAAGTCAGCTTACAGGGGTATGTAGATTACAGATTAGAAGTGTATTAAGACTACGGGTATGTAGTAGAGCCGTATAAGAGGAGTTCAGCACAGAGGGTATGTAGTAGAGTGATTAAGAGCGGTATTAACAGAGGGTATGTAAGATCAGATTAAGCAGAGAGCTGGGTATGTGTCAGACTTACAGAGGTGATTAGTAGATCCAGTATTACAGCAGAGCTGGGTATGTCAGACTTACAGAGGTGATGTAGTAGAGTCCAGTATTACAGCAGAGCTGGGTATGTCAGACTTACAGAGGTGATTAGTAGAGTTCCAGTATTACAGCAGAGCTGGGTATGTCAGACTTACAGAGGTGATTAGTAGATTCCAGATTACAGCAGAGCTGGGTATGTCAGACTTACAGAGGTGATGTAGTAGAGTCCAGTATTACAGCAGAGCTGGGTATGTCAGACTTACAGAGGTGATGTAGTAGAGTCCAGATTACAGCAGAGCTGGGTATGTCGACTTACAGAGGTGATGTAGTAGAGTCCAGTATTACAGCAGAGCTGGGTATGTCAGACTTACAGAGGTGATGTAGTAGAGTCCAGTATTACAGCAGAGCTGGGTATGTCAGACTTACAGAGGTGATTAGTAGAGTCCAGTATTACAGCAGAGTGGGTATGTCAGACTTACAGAGGTGATTAGTAGAGTCCAGTATTACAGCAGAGCTGGGTATGTCAGACTTACAGAGGTGATGTAGTAGATCCAGTATTACAGCAGAGCTGGTATGTCAGACTTACAGAGGTATGTAGTAGAGTCCAGATTACAGCAGAGCTGGGTATGTCAGACTTACAGAGGTGATGTAGTAGAGTCCAGTATTACAGCAGGCTGGGTATGTCGACTTACAGAGGTGATGTAGTAGAGTCCAGTATTACAGCAGAGCTGGGTATGTCAGACTTACAGAGGGATTAGTAGAGTCCAGATTACAGCAGAGCTGGTATGTCAGACTTACAGAGGTGATGTAGTAGAGTCCAGTATTACAGCAGAGCTGGGTATGTCAGACTTACAGAGGTGATTAGTAGAGTCCAGTATTACAGCAGAGTGGGTATGTCAGACTTACAGAGGTGATAGTAGAGTCCAGTATTACAGCAGAGCTGGGTATGTCAGACTTACAGAGGTGATGTAGTAGAGTCCAGTATTACAGCAGAGCTGGTATGTCGACTTACAGAGGGATGTAGTAGAGTCCAGTATTACAGCAGAGCTGGGTATGTCAGACTTACAGAGGTGATGTAGTAGAGTCCAGATTACAGCAGAGCTGGGTATGTCAGACTTACAGAGGTGATGTAAGTAGAGTCCAGATTACAGCAGAGCTGGGTATGTCAGACTTACAGAGGTGATGTAGTAGAGTCCAGTATTACAGCAGAGCTGGGTATGTCAGACTTACAGAGGTGATGTAGTAGAGTCCAGTATTACAGCAGAGCTGGGTATGTCAGACTTACAGAGGTGATGTAGTAGAGTCAGTATTACAGCAGAGCTGGGTATGTCAGACTTACAGAGGTGATGTAGTAGAGTCCAGATTACAGCAGAGCTGGTATGTCAGACTTACAGAGGTGATGTAGTAGAGTCCAGATTACAGCAGAGCTGGGTATGTCAGACTTACAGAGGTGATTAGTAGAGTCCATATTACAGCAGAGCTGGGTATGTCAGACTTACAGAGGTGATTAGTAGAGTCCAGTATTACAGCAGAGCTGGGTATGTCAGACTTACAGAGGTGATTAGTAGATCCAGTATTACAGCAGAGCTGGTATGTCGACTTACAGAGGTGATTAGTAGAGTCCATATTACAGCAGAGCTGGTATGTAGACTTACAGAGGTGATGTGTAGATCCAGTATTACAGCAGGCTGGTATGTCAGACTTACAGAGGTGATTAGTAGATCCAGTATTACAGCAGAGCTGGGTATGTCAGACTTACAGAGGTGATGTAGTAGAGTCAGTATACAGCAGGCTGGTATGTCATTACAGCAGAGCTGGTATGTCAGACTACAGAGGTGATATAATCCATATACAGCAGATGGTATCAACTACAAGGTGATTGTAGATCCAGATTACGCAGAGCTGGTATTCAACTACAGAGGTGATAGTAGATCCAGTATTAAGCAGGCGTATGTAGACTTACAGAGAATTAGTAGAACCAATACAGCAGAGCTGGTATGCGCTTACAAGTGATTAGTAGATCCAGATTACAGCAGAGCTGTATGTCAACTTACAGAGGATTAGTAGATCCATATTACAGCAGAGCTGGATTCAACTACAGAGGGATTAGTGATCCATACAGAAGCTGGTAGTCGACTTACAGAGTGATTAGTAGTCCAGATTACAGCAAGCTGGTATGTCAGACTACAGATGATGTAGTAGAGTCCAGTATTACAGCAGAGCTGGTATGTCAGACTTACAGAGGTGATTAGTAGATCCAGTTACAGCAGAGCTGGGTATGTCAGACTTACAGAGGATTAGTAGATCCATATACAGCAGAGCTGGGTATGTCGACTACAAGGATTAGTAGATCCAGTATTACAGCAGAGCTGGTATGTCGACTTACAGAGGAGTAGAGTCCATATTACAGCAGAGCTGGATGTCAGACTTACAGAGGTGATTGTAGATCAGATTACAGCAGAGCTGGTATGTCAGACTACAGAGTGATTAGTAGATCCAGATTACAGCAAGCTGGGTATGTCGACTTACAGAGGTGATTAGTAGAGTCCATATTACAGCAGAGCTGGGTATGTCGACTTACAGAGTGATTAGAAATCCAGTATTACAGCAGAGCTGGGTATGTCAGACTTACAGAGGGATGTAGTAGAGTCCATATTACAGCAGAGCTGGGTATTCGACTTACAGAGGTGATTAGTAGATCCAGATTACAGCAGAGCTGGGTATGTCAGACTTACAGAGGTGATGTAGTAGAGTCAGATTACAGCAGAGCTGGTATGTCGACTTACAGAGGTGATTAGTAGATCCAGATTACAGCAGAGCTGGTATGTCAGACTTACAGAGGTGATTAGTAGATCCAGATTACACAGAGCTGGGTATTCAGACTTACAGAGGTGATATAGTAGATTCCAGATACAGCAGAGCTGGGTATGTCAACTTACAGAGGGATTAGTAGATCCAGTATACAGCAGAGCTGGGTAGTCGACTTACAGAGTGATTAGTAGATCCATATTACAGCAGAGCGGTATGTCGACTTACAGAGGTGATGTAGTTGAGAGTCCGTATTACAGCAGCGGCTGGTATGTCGACTTACAGAGTGATGTTAGTAGATCCATATTACAGCAGAGCTGGGTATGTCAGACTTACAGAGGTGATGTGTAGAGTTCAGCATTATGCAGAGCTGGGTATTCAGACTTACAGAGGTAGAGTAGAGTCCAGTATTACAGCAGAGCTGGGTATGTCAGACTTACAGAGGTATTAGTAGAGTCCAGTATTACAGCAGAGCTGGGTATGTCGACTTACAGAGGTGTGTTAATTTATTATACAGGCATGGCTGGGTAATAGTCAGACTTACAGAGGTGATGTAGTAGAGTCCAGTATTACAGCAGAGCTGGGTATGTCAGACTTACAGAGGTGATATAGTAGATTCCAGTATTAAAGCAGAGCTGCGTATGTCAGACTTACAGAGGAGATTAGTAGACTCCAGTATTACAGCAGAGCTGGGTATGTCAGACTTACAGAGGTGATATAGTAGATTCCAGTATTACAGCAGAGCTGCGTATGTCAGACTTACAGAGGAGATTAGTAGACTCCAGTATTACAGCAGAGCTGCGTATGTCAGACTTACAGAGGAGATTAGTAGACTCCAGTATTACAGCAGAGCTGGGTATGTCAGACTTACAGAGGTGATTAGTAGATTCCAGTATTACAGCAGAGCTGGGTATGTCAGACTTACAGAGGTGATATAGTAGATTCCAGTATTACAGCAGAGCTGGGTATGTCAGACTTACAGAGGTGATATAGTAGATTCCAGTATTAAAGCAGAGCTGCGTATGTCAGACTTACAGAGGAGATTAGTAGACTCCAGTATTACAGCAGAGCTGGGTATGTCAGACTTACAGAGGTGATATAGTAGATTCCAGTATTACAGCAGAGCTGCGTATGTCAGACTTACAGAGGAGATTAGTAGAGTCCAGTATTACAGCAGAGCTGGGTATGTCAGACTTACAGAGGTGATATAGTAGATTCCAGTATTACAGCAGAGCTGCGTATGTCAGACGTACAGAGATGATTAGTAGACTCCAGTATTACAGCAGAGCTGGGTATGTCAGACTTACAGAGGTGATTAGTAGAGTCCAGCATTACAGCAGAGCTGGGTATGTCTGACTTACAGAGGTGATGTAGTAGAGTCCAGCATTACAGCAGAGCTGGGTATGTCAAGAGACTCATCTGATGTGATGCAGCAGAGCACGGTGGTACAGCAGGTCTATGTATATCAGGATACTAACTCTTGGTGATGTCACAGAGTCCATTGGTACTGCAGATGTGTGTATGTGTGTAGCCCTGGTACACAATACCAGGAGGATGAGTGGAGAGGTAACAGTTAAGGTCTCTTCATGACATCATGTACACTTCTGACACACCCAGCAGGGGTGTGGAAGGGAGTGATTTTCTAGTCAGTCAGTTTCCTGTCCTTGGACAGAGTAGACGTGTCCAGTTTGAGCCTGTCATCAGTTCAGAACGTGGAGGCTGGTACAGGTGGTCTAATTCACCTTAGTCTAGTCAGAGCTGTGCCCCACTGGAAGAAAGACTGAACTATCTAGTAAGAGTCGAGCAAATCGAAGGGCAAAGTGGAAGAAAGATTATTGGAAAAGTGCGTTTGGCTTGGAAGAGTCCTGCACATTGCTACCGGTTACTGGGGACCGAAGGATCACTATTAGCTACAAGCATAGTGAAGAGAAAACCAGAGATTTACCGGACCCTAGGTCGCGGCAAACAAGCCCCTTATAGTCAGTACGTAACTGGGGTCAGGGGAAGTGAAGACTTTGAGTCTCTGCAGGACAAAATAAGAATTCAGCTCCCTCATAGAAAGGCTCCTAACACTAAACTGACTGGGAAGCACAGCTTTGGATAAGCTGGAATCATAGAGGGGACTACGCTTCAGGCTGGTCGTACTCATCTTCATTGGACAGTAAAGGAGGCCCCTAACTTGCTTAGCTGTTGCCTCAAAGCTCATCCTCCATCAACCCCATCAGCCTCCCTGGGACCTGCTTGAACATCTTACAAGTAAAGGTATGGAAAGACGCTGACCGTGTGAGACTGAGTTATTATTGCATGCCTGCACAATCCCTACCTAACTACCGACCTGAGGGAAGAGTCCCACCTGTAGGGGACCCGACATCTAGCTGCCTCACCATCCCCTCAGAGATCTACAGCAGCGCTGGTACTAATTACCAGAAGACTACAGGTGGCGTCACGAACTGTATATAAACCTATCCCCTGTAAATATATCCCCAACAAACGCCAGACCGCCAGGGCCACAGACCGAGCCACAGCTACCTGTGACAATTCCCATAGACTTCCATGGGCTCGGCTCTGAGTACCCCATTGCCCTGGTAACCCACAATTGTGGTGGCGGGTCGACACAAAAACTTGGCGTCACGAACAGGATACGAAACTTGCAGCATTGCGAGCCCTGTGTGCCTGTGGAGTGTTTTGGCGAAAAAGACTGTTGCTGTTGTTTGGCGCCAAATACCGCCATATTTGCCGCCAGATTCGCGCCCTAAGGCGTTGGAGAAGAAGGTGGGCGTACCTGAAAGAGCGCGCAGAGTCTTGGACACGCCCCGGCTCTGACTCAGCGGCAGGTCCTGCAACAGGAAGTAAACGCTCTGACATCAGAGCGCCTGCGACGAAGGTCCTGTTCTCACTGCGGTGCCTGTGAAGTAGCAGCATCTGAAACCGGTAGGCTCCGTTTAACCAAGGGGGCGCTAAGATGTCACAACAACCAGCTGACAGTGCGGCCCCAGCCGGAGGCCCCAATCCCGCACCGTCTGGTATTGTAGCGCCAGATGGGGGCGCAGGCCCTGCACCCAGTCCGGTAGTCCCGATCATGCCACTAACGCTCCCATATATGCCTGGGGCGAAATGGCTTCCCCAATACAGCGGTGGGCCAGGCACATTAGCAGGCTTCAAGCGGAAGTTATGCAGCATCCTAGAAATGTACTCCATGCCTGAGAGACAAAAAGCTGCTGTGCTAATAGGGCAGCTAACTGGCGCTGCTGAGAGGGAAGTGGAGACTTGGGATACCGTTGATCAGGAGTCGGTACCTGCGATCTTCCTTAAGCTGCATGCCATATTTGAAGACCGCACAGAAACGGATCTCCGGATGGCCTTCTATCACTGTTCACAACAGCCAGGTGACAGCATCCGGGACTATGCTTGCCGACTACAGGGAGCCCTGAAAGCACTCAAGCAAATTAACAATTTAAATGCTATCGACGAGAATAGAATGCTGAAAGAACAATTTATACAGGGATTGAGATCCCAAGAGGAACGCAGAACTGTAAATTGGTGGTCCTTAGATCATCCGGATGCTACCTTTGATGCCCTAAAGGACATGGCAATAAAAGGGCTGCGGCCCCTGGGCAAACCTGAGGTGGCCACCCAACATCATCAGGGTGAAGTCACTCTGGAACCGGCAGTAACCCCCTGTTCCCCGTTAGTGGCTGAAGCCAAAGCGCAGGTGACACCTCCTAGTGAATTGGACTGTCTGCGCTCAGAGGTGCGCCAGCTGACTAAAAATCTGGCCGCTGTGATGAGTGCCCTACAGCTGCGGAAAGAGAGGAAGGGAAGATCTTGTTAGCTGACTGCCCAGAGGACGTTCCGTGGATGCACCGGAGAAGAAAGAAGACGTCGCCCCCCCGGAGGAGGACAACGCCACCCCCAGGAGCAACCTCTGATCAACACCCTCCTCGTCGAGAGATCATCTGTTATCGCTGCAACCGGAAAGGTCATCTGTCTACACAGTGTCCTTTAAACGGGCAGAACCTGGGTCCAAGGGCCAACACCCAGGAGAATACCCGTCAGGCCCCCTAGACTGGAACCGCAGGTATGTGGGCGGGCGACCCTACCTGTCTATTATTCTAGATGGTATTGCTGTTCCAGCATTGTTAGACACTGGGTCCCAGGTGACCCTAATACCTGATGCTCTATATACCAAGTACTGGTCAATGGACAGTCTTAAACCTCCGAGCCTTGACTTTACTGTGTATGCTTCGAATGGTCTTCCTGTAGAAGTACTCGGAACAAAATGTGTAGATGTAAAGGTGGGCAGAGAGGAGTTGAAAGACCAAGGGCTTCTGGTAGTAAAGACTGTAAATGAGGAGAACGGTTTAAATATCATTTTGGGTACTAACATTATCGGTAATTGTTTGGGAGAAGTTGTGTTCTTGCTCCAACAGCTCGCTGAGATTGCCCGACCAAGGCAGAGAGGAGTAATTCCAAAGAGAGATCCGGGCCCTGGTGTGTCAGCAGCAAGCGAAGCTTACCGACGGCGAAATTGGTAATGTACGGGTCACTGACTCAGATCCTATTGTGATACCCCCAATGAGTGAAATGATCATTTGGTGCAGGGCAGCCATAGGTCTGAGAGGACAGAATTACCAAGCTGTAGTAGAACCCCACCATTCAGAACATAGACCTACACTTATGACTGCTAGAGGAGTAGTAGAAGTGGTGAATGGAAGAGTACCAGTACGGCTTCTCAATTGGGGAGATGATGAGGTAAATTTACCCCGTTATGCAACCATTGCTAAACTTCATGCTGTTGATAATAATTCTATTCTCCCGGCTGAGTCCTTAGACTCCTGTCAAATAGAGGAGGACAATGACCCAGCAACTCAGGTGGCGGAATGGTGTCAGCAACTCCATGTTGGGACGGACACCACTCCCGCTCACCAGAAGCAAGGGGTATTACGGGTGGTGCAAGAGTACGCCCAAGTGTTTAGCAAAAATCCACTTGATTTTGGGACAATTAAGGGAGCACAACATCACATCCCTACAGGCAGTCATCCTCCCATCAAAGAGCGGTATAGGCCCATACCTCCAGCTCATTATCAGAAGGTAAAGAAATGTTGAATGATATGAAGAAAGCTGGGGTGATAAGGGATAGTTGTAGTCCCTGGGCAGCCCCTCTAGTTCTGGTTAAAAAGAAAGATGGTAGTATGAGAATGTGTGTGGATTACAGGCAGGTGAACCGCATAACACACAAGGATGCATACCCGTTACCACGCATAGAGGAATCATTAGCTGCTCTGAAAACGGCTAACTACTTTTCTACCCTTGATCTGACTAGTGGTTACTGGCAAGTGGCTGTGGCTGAGGAGGATCGTGAGAAAACGGCTTTCACCACCCCAATGGGGCTCTGTAAGTTCGACAGAATGCCGTTTGGGCTCAGCAGTGCCCCAGGAACATTTCAGAGAGTGATGGAAAACTGTCTGGGACATCTCAATTTTGAAACCGTGCTGCTATACCTAGACGACGTTATCGTGTATTCCAAGACATATGAGGACCATCTGAAGCACCTGGCAGAAGTATTCGAGTCCCTGTCCAGGTAGGGGATGAAATTAAAACCCTCAAAATGCCATCTACTCAAACAGAAGGTACAATACTTGGGGCACATCGTCAGTTCGGAAGGAGTAGCGCCGGACCCAGAGAAAGTCACTGCCATCCAGAAGTGGCCGGAGCCGAAGAACCTTAAGGAAGTGCGACAGTTCCTGGGACTAACGGGTTACTACAGGAGATTCGTGAAAGATTACACGAAGAAGGCAGCTCCTTTGCAGGACCTCCTGGTAGGACAATCTTAAAGAGCAGAAACCCTCCCTTTAATTGGGGTAAAGAACAGGCTGAAGCATTCCAAAAGATGAAAGAGATCCTGACAGGTGATGAGATCTTAACCTATCCTGATTACAGCCAACCGTTCCTGTTGTACACCGACGCCAGTAATGAAGGGCTGGGAGCAGTTCTCAGTCAGAAGCAGAATGGCCAAGAAAAAGTCATCGCTTATGCTAGCAGAAAACTCAGGCCAACGGAGAGGAATCCGGAAAATTATAGCAGCTTCAAGCTGGAGTTTCTGGCGCTGGTCTGGGCCATTACTGAAAGATTTAAGCACTATCTGGCCTCCAATAAGTTCACGGCGTACACAGACAACAACCCGTTAACGCACCTGGAAACCGCCAAGCTGGGTGCCATGGAGCAGCGATGGATGGCCCGGTTGTCCAATTACCAGTTTACTATCAAGTACCGGGCAGGTCGAAAGAATGCTAATGCTGATGCGTTGTCCCGAATGCCGCATGACTCTGATACGGAAGAAGAATCGGACGACCTGGAAGAAATTGAGCTACCCGCGTTCCATCGAAATGGGGTAGTCCACGAGCATCGAGTTCACAGAAAGCAGTATGGTGCAACATTAAATCCTTTACCCCATCACAGCTGGAAAGAGACTCAGGACAGTGATCCAGTGGTCAGCCGCATCAAGGAGTTGTTAAGACAGGAAGGCTCCTCTCTGGAAAAGGATGCACCTATGTCAGCCAAGCTCCTGTGGAATGAGAAAAGCAGGTTGTTCCTATACCGTGAGAAGTTGTGCAGGAGATACGTCAACCCCAGAACCCATGAGATGGTCTGGCAAATCGTGGTCCCCAAGGCAGACGTCCCAATGGTGTTGGAAGCGTACCACGATCAAGCGGACACTTTGGCTGGAGGAAGCTGGAGACCCTGTTGAGATGCCGGTTCTACTGGGTAGGGATGCGCAGCTCCATCGAGAGGTGGTGTCGGAACTGTGGACCCTGTGGTCTCAGAAGAAAGGACTACGGTAGTCAAAAGGCCCCCCTGCAACCTATCCGGACGACTCGTCCCCTGGAGATTGTGGCCCTGGACCACGTCAAACTGTCACGAGTAGATCTGGATACTCATACGCCTTGACCATGGTGGACCATTACTCCAGATTTCTGGTAGTCGTTCCAGTGAAAGACCAGACCGCAGTGACGGCCGCGAAGACCTTTCAAGCAAGTTTCTGCAGACCGCATGGGTATCCGGAGCAAGTCTTAACCGATCAGGGACCTGCTTTCGAAGCCGATCTATTCAAGGAATTCTGTCACATGTACGGGTGCAAGAAAATTAGAACGACACCATACCACCCTCAAACCAACGGTCTCTGTGAAAAGATGAACCATATTGTCCTTGACTTGTTGAGATCCATACCGTTGGAAGACAGGAATCGATGGCCGGATTTACTACCTGATTTGGTTGATTTGTATAATCATATACCTGTAAGCTCAACTAACTGCACTCCAGCTTATCTTATGCGAGCAAGGCCCGGAAAACTACCAATGGATTTAGAACTTGGAGTGTGTAGAACCGGAGGCAGACGACGCTGTTGAAAACTGGGACGTTAATCGGCAAGAGCAGTACAGAAGAGTACAAATCTGTGTGGAGGAAAGTCTCAATAAGGCACGGGAGAAACAGGAAGATGTTTACAACCGAAATGCTCCTGCCAAGCCTTTGATGCCTGGAGAGGTAGTATTAAAAAGAAAAAGGAAGATGCACAAATTGGATAATCAGTGGGAGCAAGAACCCTACGTCATACAAGATTCTAAATATGACAACAGAAAAGTTTGTGTCGTCAGTAAAGACGGAGGAAGAACAACAATCACTGTGTCCAGAGAAACATTTGAAGTTGTGTCCAGAACACTTAAAGAGTTGTGAAAAGAACCCTGTCCTCAATCAAGGAGAAAGAAAGGAAGAGGTCCTACACACAAATCTGGGAGATTTTCCTGCGGATTGGCCCCGACTGGGAGATGCTGTGATAATTCCAGTGTTGCAGTTTTATCAGCCACAAGAGGAAGTTTTACCTCCAGTTGTGCCTGTGGTGCCAGTTGAGCCCGCTCAGGAGTTACCCATCCCAGCAACACCTCAACCTGTGGAACCTCAAGATGGATCATCTGAAGCAGCGCCCCATACTATGGGATCCCCTGGTGAAGCTGACTCACACCGCCCAGCCATCAGTACGCTTGCCAGATCCATAGAAAGATTAAGGCAGTTCTATAGTTTGCCGTTACGCAGTGCAGACAGATCGCAACTTGATATACCTGAAACTACACCACGTAGATCAGAGAGAATCACAAAAGGGAAATTACCCATTAGATATCAGCAGTGATTATAACGAATTCATGTGAACATTGTAAAAGTCTATATATATATATATGTGTTTTTCCCTATTATGTCTTTGTCTTACAATGGACTCAGAGGCTGAGGACTGAGCCAGCCCAAAAACTGTATCCTGTAAATAGTTGCACTAAAGTGCCTTCTTAATGGTTTCACATGAAACCTTGACTTACCTCTGAACCAAAAACCCGTGTGGTGTGGCACTGAGTGAGGTCTGCATTTGGATGTCCTGCAGCCCACCCAGGACCCACGTTGAAGGTTTGGTGCGGGTCCTTCACAAGCATACTGTATATTTATTGAATGCTATTTAATATTTTTGTATTTCTATATACAATGTTATTGTTTGCAACGTTTAAGATATCCTCACCTCCCGGATGGGACGAATTACTGTTTACTGTTTAATGTTTTCATGCATAAACAAAAATGTCTCTTTATATTTTACAGCCCGGGAGTGCTGTCGTTTACCATGGGGGAATGTGTAGCCCTGGTACACAATACCAGGAGGATGAGTGGAGAGGTAACAGTTAAGGTCTCTTCATGACATCATGTACACTTCTGACACACCCAGCAGGGGTGTGGAAGGGAGTGATTTTCTAGTCAGTCAGTTTCCTGTCCTTGGACAGAGTAGACGTGTCCAGTTTGAGCCTGTCATCAGTTCAGAACGTGGAGGCTGGTACAGGTGGTCTAATTCACCTTAGTCTAGTCAGAGCTGTGCCCCACTGGAAGAAAGACTGAACTATCTAGTAAGAGTCGAGCAAATCGAAGGGCAAAGTGGAAGAAAGATTATTGGAAAAGTGCGTTTGGCTTGGAAGAGTCCTGCACATTGCTACCGGTTACTGGGGACCGAAGGATCACTATTAGCTACAAGCATAGTGAAGAGAAAACCAGAGATTTACCGGACCCTAGGTCGCGGCAAACAAGCCCCTTATAGTCAGTACGTAACTGGGGTCAGGGGAAGTGAAGACTTTGAGTCTCTGCAGGACAAAATAAGAATTCAGCTCCCTCATAGAAAGGCTCCTAACACTAAACTGACTGGGAAGCACAGCTTTGGATAAGCTGGAATCATAGAGGGGACTACGCTTCAGGCTGGTCGTACTCATCTTCATTGGACAGTAAAGGAGGCCCCTAACTTGCTTAGCTGTTGCCTCAAAGCTCATCCTCCATCAACCCCATCAGCCTCCCTGGGACCTGCTTGAACATCTTACAAGTAAAGGTATGGAAAGACGCTGACCGTGTGAGACTGAGTTATTATTGCATGCCTGCACAATCCCTACCTAACTACCGACCTGAGGGAAGAGTCCCACCTGTAGGGGACCCGACATCTAGCTGCCTCACCATCCCCTCAGAGATCTACAGCAGCGCTGGTACTAATTACCAGAAGACTACAGGTGGCGTCACGAACTGTATATAAACCTATCCCCTGTAAATATATCCCCAACAAACGCCAGACCGCCAGGGCCACAGACCGAGCCACAGCTACCTGTGACAATTCCCATAGACTTCCATGGGCTCGGCTCTGAGTACCCCATTGCCCTGGTAACCCACAATTGTGGTGGCGGGTCGACACATATGTCAGCAAAATAAGTTGTGATGATTTCACAGAGCCCAGCTGCACAGCAGAGATGGGTATTTTAGGAGACTCACTTGTGGACAGGTTTAGTGGGCCATAGTAGTACTACATAATGGCTCATGGCCGACTACCTGAAAACTTAAGCTGGCCTATGAGTGCAAGACGTCAGAGGTCCGCAGCGGGTTGCAATGGCAACCTGAAGTGCCAAAGGACAGAGAGAATCATAAGCAGGAGGAGGAAGCAGTATCCAGTGCTGGATCTAGAGGGTATTCCGGATCTTAGCCACCTACTTGGACCCTGACTATTAATAGAAAGTATCAACCACTCTATTTATTGCAGGGGCAAAACAGCACTACTTTCTCTGTATATAATGAATCATAGAATCATTGAATGGTAGAGTTGGAAGGGACCTCCTGGGCCATCTGGTCCAACCCCTGCTCAAAGCAGGATTCACTAAATCATCCCAGACAGATGTCTGTCCAGCCTCTGTTTGAAGACTTCCATTGAAGGAAAACTCACCACCTCTCATGGCAGCCTGTTCCACTCATTGATCACCCTAACTGTCAAAAAGTTTTTTCTAATATCTAATCTGTGTCTCCTCCCATTCAGTTTCATCCCATTGCTTCTAGTCTTTCCTTGTGCAAATGAGAATAAAGATGATCCTTCAACAATGTGACAGCCCTTGAGATATTTGTAGACAGCTATTAAGTCTCCTCTCAGTCTTCTTTTTTGCAAGCTAAACATTCCCAAATCCTGCAACCGTTCCTCATAGGACATGGTTTGCAGACCGGTCACCATTCTGGTCGCTCTTCTCTGAACTTGCTCCAGTTTGTTGATGTCTTTTTTAAAATGTGGCGCCCAAAACTGAACACAGTATTCCAGATGAGGTCTGACCAAAGAGGAGTAGAGGGCAATAATGACCTCACTTGATCTAGACTGTATGCTTCTGTTAATACATCCTAGAATTGTTTTTGCCTTTTTGCTGCTGCATCACACTGTTGACTCATGTTCAGTCTGTGATCAATTAGTATACCCAAGTCTTTTTCACATGTGCTGTTGCTTAGCCCTATTCCTCCCATTCTGTATATGCTTTTTTCATTTTTATTGCCCAGATGTAGTAGTTATGCATTTTTCCCTGTTAGTTGCTGCCCACTGCTCCAGCTTATTTATATCTTTTTGAATCCTCGCTCTCTCTTCTCTAGTATTAGCTACCCCTCCTAGCTTTGCGTCATCAGCAAATTTGATCACTTTACCCTCAATTCCTTCATTTAAATCATTGCTAAAGATGTTGAACAATACAGGGCCCAGGACAGAGCCTTGTGGTACCCCACTAGAGACATTCTTCCAACTGGATGTGCAGCCATTTACGACCACTCATTGGGTCCGATCACTAAGCCAGCTATGAATCCATCTGACAGTTGCTTGCCTATTCCGTCATTTTTTCAATACGGATTGTGTGAGATACTTTGTCAAATCCTTTGCTGAAGTCAAGATATAATATATCTACAGCATTTCCCTGAGCCACCCTGTCAGTGATTCTGTCATAGAAGGAAATTAAGTTAGTCTGACATGACTTGTTAGTTACAAACCCATGCTGACTCTGTTTAATCACTTCATTCTTATCCAGGTACTTGCATACATGTTCTTTAATAATTTGTTCAAAGATCTTTCCTGGTATAGAAGTCAGACTCACCGGCCTGTAGTTCCCTGGGTCCACCTTCTTCCCCTTTTTGAAGATAGGAACAACATTTGCTCTTCTCCAGTCTTCTGGGACTTCTCCTGTTCTCCAGGAATTTTCAAAGATTATGGAGAGTGGTTCAAAAATGTCTTCTGCTATCTCCTTCATTACTCTGGGGTGTAATTCATCTGAACATGGAGACTTGAAGCATGCTGCTATAACCTGGGCATTTTCTTTCAAATAGCAATATATGTACAGTAGTTATAATCTGGGCAACTCCTGCATATAATTATATACAGTATTTACAGCTGGTATAACCTGGGTATATCCTGTATGTAAATGTGGAGCCCAGCTGTGACTGGATCCATATCTTCCAGAAGGGTTCACTGAAAGAAGATACCACCAGAGGTCATTATGCACATGCACACACGTACAATTTATCCCTGAGACCACCAGAGGGAGCTGTGTAAGACATATAAAAGACAGTTACACAGGAAACATCGAGTTTAGTTTAGTTTAGTTTAGTCAGAGCAGCCCTTTCTAGGGATTCTGCTCAGAGAGCTCAGTCTGCTCAGAGAGCTCAGTCTGCTCAGAGAGCTCAGTCTGCTAGTGGAGTCTAGTAAGAGTGATACAGAGAAATCACTTCAGTCTAGTCAGAGCTAAATCGAGGAGTGTAGCTCAGTAAAAGCGTGCCGACGCTTAGAGAGCGGCGAAGAGGCAGCCCACCAACTGCCAGTGTGTGTGATCATGTGAGGATCCAGGTAGGCCGAAGGCGAGTGGAAGTTAATGAGACAGAGGAGCCTTCATAGCTCATCTCAGCAAGTACCACCGGACACCGGAGTCCGAGCCTATAGGGATCTCTACAACCCATTAGGAGAATACCGGAGTTCCTGGAGGACTACAAGTCCCAGGAGTACCACAGAGCTGATACGTAGCTGGATCAGGAGGACGGAGTCTAGCAGTGCACTGCAAATAGAGACTGTGTACTTCAAGAAGAGGTCCAATCACAAGGTCAGCCAGGTGCAAGACGGAGACCAAGTTAGACCTAGCTACAAGCAGGTCAGGACTTTATCACAAAAAGGCAGAGTACAGGAGGCCACACACCTACCAGTGGAAGAATCTGGATGTGCACCCTTCACCCTACAGTGCTCCGGGAAGCGTCTGCAACATCTTCAGATAAAGGTACCAAAGTGACTTATGTGTGTGTCTCCCTTATTGTTCCTGACTGCCGGGTCCCCGTCTGTCCTGCACCTCTGCATATCTATCTGCCCTGGAGGATAATTCAGCCTTACTTGTGGAAGGCTTAACATCTAGCTGCACAATATTAACCCTCCAGTGGATCTGCATAGCAGCGCTGGTCATCCTGACCAGGCACCACAAGTGGCGTCACGAATCCCCATATCATTATTCAAGTCACCTGTAAATATCCCACATTACAGTGAGCGCCCAGGGCAACGGACCGAGCTGTGCTACCCGTGACATTCCCCATAGACATCAACGGGCTCGGTGCCGAGTACCCCATAACCCTGGTGTTGTGCGACTCATCTTTCTCTGGCGTCACGAACAGGATACGAAGCTTACTATTTGTGAGTCCTGTGTGCTTTAAAGTGGACTGTTATGTGCAAAAAGACTGTGTGCAGTTTTTGTGATTTTTGGCGCCATTTTCCGCCATTTTGCCGCCATATTCGCGCCCTGAGGCGCTGGTGAAGAAGGTGGGCGTGCCTTCATGGGCGTACCCCCCCTGTGGCGCGAAAGCTATGGGCGCCCTGTCTAAATGCTATTACAATACGAGACCCTGCCCTACTGCAAGGGAGATCCGCCTCCTCTTCATCCTCTATGCCAAGAAGAGGAAGCGAAAATCCCGCCTCCACGGAGGAGACCAGATTGTTCCAGATGGGAAACACAGTCTGGCCTGGAGTGAGATAGCGGAAGGACAGGAGACGCTGTGTGGAGGAACGGCGGTGTGCAGACCCCGTTCCCCTGAAGAGCTACTGCCTGTGCCTGAGCCGTCCCCAGGTCGGGAGACCGATCAAACAATGCAGAAAGTGGAGGAGGTGGATGCGGTGCTAGAAGTGATAGCCCGACACCGCGCAGAGACGGAGGTGATAGAGCAAAGCTGGCGTGCCCTGAAACAGCGGCTGCTGTGGGACGCGACGCTCTCCCCCTGGATGCACCACCGTTACCTGCGCCACCACTGCAAGCGGCTGATGAAAAACCGGAGGCCGGCCCCAAAAGTGCTGATCCTGACTCCGCCGGGGACGCGGCGGGAGAGAAGGAGGCCCGGAGTGCCAGCCAGGCCTGGAGGCCGCAGCGGAATGCAGTACCCCGGTAGGGACGACGGAGGAGACCCAGCCGTCCGTGATGGAGATCGATTGGGAGGAGATGGAGCTCCTGGACGACGCGGAATACGCCGCCCAGCTGGAGAATGAATGGCGTCGCCGTGAGCATGAGCAGCGGCAGCAGCAGGAGCAGAGAGAGGTGCAGCAGTTTCGCCAGAGGTACCAGGAAAAGTTTCTCGCTGATAAAGAAAACGTCAGGAGAGATAAAGGTACACTCCGGGAACCGAGGCGCCAGGGGGCCATTAGAGACTTTAAACTCCGGGGGGGCTGGGGGTTCATCCATGAGCCAGGCCTGTACCAGGAGGTATTCGTCAACCGCAGGGATGTGGAGTCTCACCTGCCAGAGGGGCACCCGGGAAGGGATCTGATAATAGGGGATATAGTCACCTACACGCGACACTGGGGTCTTAAGGGGTGGTATGCCTTGAATGTCTCCCGTGTCAGCGACCCCGTCCTTGAAGCCGGCAATGTACCCCGTGTCTCAGTGTCTCAAGTCACAACCCCATCAGCGCCAGGCCGCGCACCTGCTTCCTACTCTGCATCGCAACAGCCTTGTGCGTCCCCAATTGAGCCACCGCGCGCACTTGCTTCCTGTCCAGCATCTTATGCTGCAACAGCGACCCCTATTGAGCAAAGCCTGTACTTAGAAGAGGCACCCGTTAAGCCTCAGGCAGATCGCACAAGTGCAACAAGGACTGTGGCTACCCAGACACAGGTAGCAGGACATGATATGTTAGTGATGCGTTCCAGATCGCACCGCTTACTTCCAGCCCCAGGTGTGGAAGAAGTCATTGCTATTTACAAAGAAGAACAGTAGGACCCAGACAGGGTTTACTTTACTGCATCTGTACAAAGTTAAAGAAGAATTTGCACTTTATTGATAATATGTGATGATGTTTGCATAGTATGCATAATTTGAAGTAGAATACCCCAGTTGGGTAATGTGAAGTATTTATGTGAAGTATAATGTGAAATGTTTATGCAAGGACTGCGTGCTGAGGACTCTTGCAGCACAGAACTTTAGTTGTAAATAGTTCACACTTCGGTGCCCCATCTTGGTTTTACATAAAGCCATACTACCTCAGAAGAAAAACCCGTATGGTGTGGCCTTGAGTGAGGTCTGCAGCAATGAAGTCCTGCAGCCCACCCAGGACCCACGTGGGAGGTTTTTGGTGCGGGTCCTCCACAAGTATCTTGTCTTGTATTTATTGATGTGAAAAGTATTTTGATATTTTTCTATTGCAATTTGTACACAATGTAACATTCGAAGTGTCCTTACCTCCCGCAAGGGATGAGTTATGTTGTTGATGTTATATATAAAAATTGTTTTTTCTATTTCAGCCCGGGAGTGCTGACGATAACTAGGGGGGATGTGTGGCCCAGCTGCGCTTGGTACACATGTTCCCAGGAGAATGCACAGAAAAGGTAATTACAAAACCTGATATTCATTCACACTCACACTTCCCAGTATTGCCACCAGAGGGAACCTTAGACTATTTAAGGGTGTGGGAGACGCAGCAGTAGTTCAGATCAGTTCCTGAGTAGTCTGTGACTGGAAGCCATTCTAGTCAGAGCTCAGTCTGAGCTAGTGAGAGGAGACGTGAGGAGATTTCCTGTCGGATGAGACAGATAACGAAAGATTGAAAGCTGTTATCTCAGAACAGACGGACTGTTAGTTCCTATGCATGTGGAAAGTGACTCTCGGAGCGAGCATGAAATCAGTCTGACAGAAGGTCCTGATAGCCACTCTGGACAGAGTCTTTGAAGGAAAAGAAGGAAGGGGACTACAGTTGTCAGAACATCGAGTTAACTGAGAAACGGTCAGTGAGCTGTGGAAGGAAAGGAGCTGACGACTACACCTACTACTACCCGTGCTTATGTTAAGGGTGAGAGTAGGGCGACGGGCGAGTGGTGACTAAAGGAAAGAGTGCCATAGGTGACATAGCACCTCCACTCTGCTAACCGGACACCGGGTCCGAAGACTTGCTAGAACCTTCACGGCTAGTGGGAGAAACACCGGAATCCCTGCTGGACTTCAAGTCACAGAGGGTGCACTATAGTGCTGATACGTAACCGGAGACAGGGAGAACAGGAGTCGGGCCTGATCAGCTATAGACTGAGTTCTTGCCAAAAGAAGGCTCCACCACAATGTCGGCCGGGCGTAGCTGTTCTATACAGAGTTGAACTTCGCTTCAGGCAGGTTGGAAACTCACACATTAAGAAGTAAGTAGGCCTTTAACCTACTCAGTGATTACCTGGATGTGCATCCTCCACCCTGAGCAGCTTCCCGGGACATACCTGCAAATACCACCAGTAAAGGTATGGAAAGAGACTGATTTGTGTGTGTCTGCCTTATTACCCTGCACCCTGCACCGCCATTTACTTGTTAAATATTAATTACTGGTTAAGGATTTATTCTTTATACACTCAATTCTGTACTGAGTACATGGACTTTTAGCTGACATTACATATGCTATTTCTGTATGGTAGAGTGTCATCTCCATATACAGAGACCACATGATCTAAGGGACATATATATAATGGCTACACGAAGGGAGGAGGGGGCTCTTGCTTGCTCGTTCACTCTCTGCACAGACACATGGGACACTTTACTTTGATGAATGAACAGCCAGCTGCCATGTAACCACGTGTTGCTTCTCTGAGACGCTGCTGACAAGGCCAGAATGTCATTTTGCCATTCAGGACACCAAGGAAAGATGTGTACAAGTTTTGCTATGGACAAATGGACAATCTCTTCGTAACTATTTCACTCATTTTATGTTTTCCTGTAATGATGTTTTATTGGTGAATAGTGTTGAGCGATACTGCTCGATATCTAAAAATATCGTATCGAAATTGTATCGCCGATAGCACTAAATATCGTCGATATCCGATTTCGATAGCGGAAGTCCCATGTAAGTCTATGGGAACAAAATATCGCAACTAAAAAAAACCTTTATTTCCTTGTAAACACTAAATATACACACATAGAATACATATATATAATATATATATATACATGTCATTGTGACATATATATATACATATATTTATAGTTTATACACTTCTACATAGTAAAATAGACTCTGATTCAATTGCCGGGTAAAGCCGTGACATACCCCATAGAAGTCCTTGTAAACACTAAATATACACACATAGAATACATATATATATATATATACATGTCATTGTGACATATATATATACATATATTTATAGTTTATACACTTCTACATAGTAAAATAGACTCTGATTCAATTACCGGGTAAAGCCGTGACATACCCCATAGAAGTCGACGGGCTCGGTGCCGAGTACCCCCAAAAACCTCTGGCTCTGTGCGACTCAACTTGGGCGTCACGAACAGGATTCTGTAGCTCGCTATAAGCGAGTCCTGTGTGCCTGAATTGAACTGGTTTTGTGCTTGAGAATTGCTAAAATCATCAGAGAATGTATTTGCCATTTTTCCGCCATATCTGCGTCACGACGAGGCACTGGTGAAGAAGAAGGGCGTGCTCTTCATGGGTGTACACACTCACTCAGTGGCGTGAAAACGATGGCCGACCACTGTAAATGGTACTGCAATGTAAGATCGTGCCCCACAGCTCTTCAGTTCCGCCTCCTCATCCTCCTCAGTGTGCGGAAACTAACACGAAGGTCCCGCCTCCCTACAAAAGAGGGGCCCTCTCCAGATGCTAATGACACATGTGACTTGGCAGAGATGGCTAATGGACACGAGCAGAAGTGTGAAGGGATGGAGCAGTCAGAGCTCTCCCCCCACGGAAGCGACCCGATCGCCACGGAACCACCGTTGGGCACCCGGCCTGGAAACCCTCCTACGCTGCAAGAAGCGGAGGATACCCTAAGAGGCCTGGCCCGGCACCGGGAGGAGGTCGCCAGGATGGAAGCCAGCTGGCGTGTCCTAAAACTAAACTTGGAGCGGCGCCAATCCCTCTTACCTGAAGTGTCTGTACCGGAAGGTGAGGCACCCGTTCTAGTAGAGTTGTCCGTGCGGGCATCCCAGCCCTTGCAATGTGATCCGGTTGACGTTGTCGCAGTGGAGGCACCCGTTCGTGCAAAAAACGCTGCACCGGCAGCACCCCAGATCCCGCTGTCTGCCCCCGTCGCTGAGACAGAAGAAGCGACACCCTCCTCATGGAGGAGGCCGCGCAGGCACCAGAGCACTACCTGCCTGTACCGGAGCCCCGACTGTCATTTGTTCCAGAGCCGGCTGCTTCCTCCGCAGGTGAGCGCCGCCAGGACTGGGGGGCGCCAGGAGAGCTGCCGCAAACCGGACACTGTAAGCTGCAGTTTGATGGTGGAGACATGGAGCTGCTGGTGGAGGAGAATTTCAACCGGCATCAGGAGGAAGAGTGGAGACGTTGGGAGAAGGAAGCAGAGCGACAAAGGGAGCAGCGAGAATCCCAAAAACTTCGCCAACGTCAGCTGGAGAAGGACCGGGCAGATAAGGACCGGATGAGAAAAGATAAAAGTACGGTGAGGGAGCCGCGGCGTAAGGGTGCAGTACGGAGCTTTAAATTGAAAGGTGGTTGGGGCTTCATCCAGGAGCCTGGACTTTATTTAGAAGTTTTTGTGAACCGGCGGGACGTGGAGGCTCACCTCCCAGAAGGACACCCGGGGAGGGATCTGTTGCCAGGAGACTTGGTGACTTACACCCGACACTGGGGTTACAATGGATGGTACGCCCTAAATGTTACCAGGTGCGACCCCTACTCCCCAGAGTGTCAGGAACCTGTGAGACCCTCGGAGCCTTCAGCCTCCCACATCCAGGCCTCTGCAAAAGTGCCCACCCCACGCCGTAAATCTCCCCAGCCTCCCTCAGTGGTCTCCTCAGCAGCCCCAGCTATGGACATGATAAGTATAGCTGGCCCGTACCCGGCGCCTGTTAGGCCCCCTGGGGTTCGTTCAGTCCGGGACATAGGGTTCCAGACCCGGAGGGAGATGAAAGAGGTGGCCACACAGACCCAGATAGCGGGTCACGACTTGACTGTACAGGCCACACGACGTCATCAGGTCCTGGTGGTCCTTGGTGCCTCGGATGTTTGGCAAGCATCAGAAGAGTACCAGGTGGTACCTGGAACACCCCTGCCAAAGAATTATAAATAACCCGGACAGGGTCACTGTATGTAAATAGTTAAATTGTTTATGTACCCGGACGGGTGAATGTTCATAAAAAAGTTTTTTAATTTAATAAAAAAAAAACAAAACACAGTTTTCATTACTTTTATTACAGTCTCATCCTGCGACGCCATCGATCTCCTGTAAAAAAATGAAAAAAAAAAAAAAAAGTATACCACCTGACCGACGCAGTCCATAGTAACGAGTGTCCCACGACGATCCAGCTCTGCTACATCAGAATGACAGGCAGAGCCTGTCATCCCGGCGCAGCACAGCTGATTACCTGCTTTCCCGGCGGTGACGTCATCGGACTGACTGCTTTACTGCCGGGATTACCCAGCAGTCACTGCAGTTATCGCGAGAAACTGCATGTGACCGCCGGGGAAAGATGATGGCGGCCATGAAGCAGTCCAGGCCGTGACCGCCGGAGATCTTCTGCCAGGTAAGTGCCGCTGACTCCTGACAGACCCGACCGACGGACACTCACAGTGACAGTGACAAATCCGATTCCGGTATTAGATAAGACGAAAATATCGAAACGAATTATCGAAAGGCCGATAGAGCTAATATCGTCCGATAGCCGATATTTACATTATCGTATCGCTCAACACTATTTTGTGAACAGTCCAATAAACCACTACATTTTTTTTTATAAGAAACGTGACGTTTTCTTTAAAGTATCGCATCTGGTAACAAGTCTTTGAAAAATATACAAAATTAAGCATTTTTAACATTTTGGAGAGCCAGCCAGTCACACTTGATTTTTAGAGTGTGAATTTCTGAAAACTTGCAAAGGGAGGAATAGAAGCAAAAGACGTCAGATGTGCAAGTCGTCAAAGAAATCACACAACGATATTTCAGGATCAAGAAAAGAACCTATGAATGAGGACTAAGAGTTGACTACAGGAATCAGACGTGCTGACGTGCTGATGACAAAAGCGTTGTCCAAGAAAGGAACTACAAGCTGAGATATTTCAAGGTAAAAAACAATGGATGTTATTACTTCTTTTTCTAAGCAAAGTAGACTGAAATTTATGTCTGTAGATCAGTCTAATTTAGAAGTTTCATGGCTCAGCTTATATGCAGAATGTGAAATGGAAAATCTAAAGCTAGAATCTAAGCTGGTGTCCTTTAATAGAGAAAAAGAGAAATTGAAAAATATTTTACAGTTGGTTCATGTATTTCACAAGTTTGTATTAGAGAAATCTAAAGATGACTGTGTAGAAATAGTGTCAGATGATACTAGTGATGTTCCCGAGATTGACTGTAATGAGGAAATTGAGCAAGATGTGGGACAAGTGTCTGTAATGGCTACTCAAGGTGACCTTGTCTCTGATGACGTAAAAAAAGATGGTGGAAACATGGGAGGAGACTTGAGAACTGATGTAGGAGGAAACATGGGAGGAGACTTGAGAACTGATGTAGGAGGAAACATGGGAGGAGACTTGAGAACTGATGTAGGAGGAAACATGGGAGGAGACTTGAGAACTGATGTAGGAGGGAACATAGGAGGAGACTTGAGAACTGATGTAGGAGGAAACATGGGAGGAGACTTGAGAACTGATGTAGATGACGTACGAGGGATGGATGTTCAATGGCCACCAAAAATAGAAGACAATTCACAGGCCCAACTCCAAATTAAAGTTAGGAAAAATTTGTTAAAATTATGCAAAATCATTCCTGCATATGATAACAAAATCCATGTATGCAGAAATTCTGAAATCTTCGAAAGCTTTATTGACAAGCTTGATTTAAGTAATGACGAGAAAAATCAATTATTTAAATAGTGGCTTCCTGCAACCTTTTCCAGACGTTTAAAATTAAAGTTGAGGTTTGATAATGAATTACATGGAGATCTAGATGATAAAGACAGATTGAAAATTCTGATTTTCTGTGCATTAAATGAAAATTGTCCAGATAGTGATATTCTTCAAAAATTAAGGATTGGTCGGAAAGAATGTACTTTTACATTCATGTCCATATTTGAAAGGTTGTACAAAACTCTCATTACTAATGTCAAAACACAATCAATGATAAAGTATTTTGTGGACAAATTTGGATTCCTAAATTCTGTATCTCGTGTTATTGCGTCACAAAAAGATACTTTATTTGAATGTGCGCAATCCCTTGATTTTGCTAGAAAACATGAGAATCGTGAATGGAAAATAAATCAAACAGACAGAGTAAGATCTTTTCAAAAGCCAGTGTCAAAATCTCCTAAACTGAGTCATCCCCGGAATCAAATCTATGACATACGGAGGAAATTACATATTTGTTATAAACCCTATAAAAAAATCCAAGAGTCCGCTTTACAGAAAGAGTTAATAATTCAAAGTTCAGACCTCTGTGTAAAAAGACAAATGGCGGACATTGAAAGACAGGAACAGATGATTCTTCAAAGAGACATAGATGAGTCTTCAGTTTACAGCTCATTATCGGAGCTGCTCAAACAATCATTAAAAAAAGGAATGATTAACAGAGTTTTCCAGGACATCTTTGACAAAGAAATAAGATTTGGTTTAGGAATTGACTGAAAATGAAATTATATGTTGTGTAAAAGTGATATACAATATATTATTCAGTTATTTGTAATTATTTTATAAATATAATTCTGTAGTTCACAGCTTTTGTAGATATATATATATATATATATGTACATATATATATATATATATATATATATTCATACAGTATACAGTATATAGTATACTTGTATAAATAGAAATTGTATAACTGTATATCTATATCTATAGTGATATAATTAAAATAAACTACAGAAAATATTTAGAATTACATTAAAGCCAATACATATATATGTATAAGACATTGCAATTGTTTTGTTTTTGTATATGATATTTAACCTTATCTTTTATTTATCCTTAGAATTTTCACTTCAAAGTAGGATTTAAATCGGGAAAAACTCTCTTACATGGATTTATTCCTTTATTTACACAGGAATTTGTAATAACTGCATGATTTTATATATTTAACACTTAAAAGGAAATAATATATAACTAACTGAATCTAAATTTAGTTTTTGTGTGTTGCTAACATTTTGAAGTTATTTATTTGCATGGCAATATGTTCTTACTGCATGACAATGACAGCAAGGTGACATTTAAACTGTTCTAATAATAAGGCAATTACCATATACCCCTATTTCAGTGGTTGCAACTTAAAGCTCTTGTAGCTTCAGTGAGCTCGGCCTTTGCAAGTAAAATAATTTTCTTTAGGCCTCTTAAGTTCTAGGGTTCAATTACAGTTGCAAACCTTGCACCAAATATAGAAACAGCTCATAACCAAATTTTTTTATGAGTCCTTCCATCTATAAATGGTTCACAAAGTTTGTTCTGTGTATTTGGGGAATATTCAAAGAAATATTAAAATATTAAATTTAGTAGTTTACAATGCGCATTGATAATTAGGATGTATTCCTACCTTTTTGTATGAGGAACTTGTGGTGTGAACTTATCTGTGTCACAGTCTGAGTGACAGATGACAGATGCATGTATGAGCAGCTGCTAAGAGAAAATGTACATGTGATGTATGAAAGAAGTATCATAATTCATGGTATGCGAGAAAACAACAACTTGTTTTTATGAGAAATAATACAAATCAGTTCAATTATTAGAATATTAAGATACATAATGAAATATTATCTACTCAACATATATTTCTTTAGTAATTATTTTTTTTTTAGTTAATAGTAGATAAGTGTAATCACACATCAAAATGGTTTATCAAGAAAATCTACATTTAGATTATTTTTTTCCTTTTTCCCAAAAGATAATTTTATGATATTCAATGTTATTTTTTATTTTTAATGGTTACATAGATGGTACACATCTTCAGACAAATATATGGTATAAAGCTAAAACAGAAGTTACATAAATAATTTATAAAACAATTATTTTTTTTTTCATTTTGGTTTTGATAAATCAATTATTTCACAAAATAATATTTTTTGGTATTAAGGGGGAAATGTGTTTTTGATCTTGAATACATCATCACATTTCATCAATACCTCTTCTTCACACATTGTAAAGAATATAGAAAGGTACAATGGTATAACTACTAGAGATAATAACATTAAGTATTATAAAGAGTCATTTCTTTACACTAAGAAGGGGATTACATGCAAAGTTGCATAATATGAACATTTTGGTAACACAAGGTCATGACAAATATGAAATCATCCAGATAATGGAAATATTAAGGGTATGTGTTACTGAAAACATAACTACTCAGCATTTTCATAAACATATAAAGGCCTTATTTTTATTCTTATTTTTATTCTTATTTTTATTTTTATTCTTATTTTTGTTTTTATTCTTATTTTTCATTTTTTAATTTTTATTCTTCCTTTATCTCTATTTTTGATTCTTAATTTTTATTTTTATCTCAATCAATCAAGAAACATCAATATTTAATAAAGTAATGTCTAGTACAAGAATATTGCTTCATTAAATATAGTGAAGATATCGGTTCATTAAAAGAAAATGTTCTAATTCTGAGTAAATACAATAATTCTTTCATTCATTCATTCACTCATATTCACATTTTGGTTCATGGCTATACATTCTTACCTATTATTGGTCTAATAAATATATTCCATTAATAAAGTTTTAGTAATAAAGATGGAAACACTTGTTACATGAAAAACACACTGACACCTATGGGTTGAAAAGGTAATTACACCTATGACATAAAAATGTTCTATCTCATGAAGAATATGGTTAATAATGCATTATCATTTATTATTGTTTCACATATAAACATGAATTCCATATTACTATTCTGATAATAATTCTATGGATATTACTGATTGCTATGGTACGCTGTGATATTATAGGTTAGGAAAATTACCAGATTTGGTATAGAATAGGGAATGAAGACTTCAAGCAAGATATTGGAATTACATTAATAAAGACTTTTCATATTTTTAAATTCAAGTAAATTTAAAAAGTTACAAGAAGAAAAAGCCGAAGTTCCAGAAGGTAAAAAGGCTCTATGATGTCTGAGTAATAATAGACTGTGTCAATTACAATTAATTTCATCACTGACAACAACTGCAGTATTCACCACTGACAACTGCAGTATCCACCACTGACAGCCACAACTGCAGTATCCACCACTGACAGCCACAACTGCAGTATCCACCACTGACAGCCACAACTGCAGTATCCACCACTGACAGCCACAACTGCAGTATCCACCACTGACAACAACTGCAGTATTCACCACTGACAACAACTGCAGTATTCACCACTGACAGCAACTGCAGTATTCACCACTGACAACAACTGCAGTATTCACCACTGACAGCAACTGCAGTATTCACCACTGACAACAACTGCAGTATTCACCACTGACAGCAACTGCAGTATCCACCACTGACAACAACTGCAGTATCCACCACTGACAGCCACAACTGCAGTATCCACCACTGACAGCCACAACTGCAGTATCCAACCACTGACAACAACTGCAGTATTCACCACTGACAACAACTGCATATTCACCACTGACAGCAACTGCAGTATTCACCACTGAACAACAACTGCAGTATTCACCACTGACAGCAACTGCAGTATTCACCACTGACAACAACTGCATAATCCCCTGACAGCCACACTGCAGTATCCACCACTGACAGCCACAACTGCAGTATCCACCACTGACAACAACTGCAGTATTCACCACTGACAACAACTGCAGTATTCACCACTGACAGCAACTGCAGTATTCACCACTGACAACAACTGCAGTATTCACCACTGACAGCAACTGCAGTATTCACCACTGACAACAACTGCAGTATTCACCACTGACAACAACTGCAGTATTCACCACTGACAGCAACTGCAGTATCCACCACTGACAACAACTGCAGTATCCACCACTGACAGCCACGATCGCGGTATCTAAACTGACAGACACAATGGCAGAGGACGATGATCCTATGATGCTAATATGAACTGTGTTATCACGCTTTTAGCACGTTCCAGTGGTTTCCTATCACCTATGAAGCTTCAATGAAAGCTGGTGAACAATAAGTTGTCAGGAAACTACAACCCTGACATGAGTCCTGTGCATTAGGACTGGTTATGGTGCTATCTTTAGCAAGAAAGAGTCATTTTAACCCTTGCTTTGCTTGGCTTTGCTTTGCTGACCAAAGATGTCACACCTGTTCCAAGACCAGTGCGGATGGCATGGAGGATTCCAGAAATATCCAAGGCCAGCCAATGTAAGTCCAGGTCTTTAAAGGTGACACTGCTCAGATATTAAAGCTTCATTTCATCAATGGACTTTGTTTTCTTATCAACATTTGAATTTATGGACTTTGGATGGACACATGACACACGGCCTCCACAATATCTACATGTTATTTCAAAGGAATTATCGTATAAAGACTGTGTTTTAAAAGAATCAAGAACAAGACAGAAGACATCAGATGATGATGACTGGACCGGAGATGCTTCGATTTAGGTTTAGGAAAGTATAATATATATTTTATATGAATATTAGTCACGGCTTACCATAACATGAATTCACATCATTATGTTATTGAGTGCATATAACAATAATCTGATATTATTATTATTATTATTGAAATTAAATTATTTTGCCAAAGAAGAAGAAAAGAAGAAAGAAGATCTGATTATCCTAAAGATGAACTTCTCTACTTTGAGGGTTCCAATTAATGTCTGTCACCCTCAAAAGGGGAATTGTTAAATATTAATTTTTATTTAAGGATTTATTCTTTATACACTCAATTCTGTACTGAGTACATGGACTTTTAGCTGACATTACATATGCTATTTCTGTATGGTAGAGTGTCATCTCCATATACAGAGACCACATGATCTAAGGGACTATATATAATGGCTACACGAAGGGAGGAGGGGGCTCTTGCTTGCTGTTCACTCTCTGCACAGACACATGGGACACTTTACTTTGATGAATGAACAGCCAGCTGCCATGTAACCACGTGTTGCTTCTCTGAGACGCTGCTGACAAGGCCAGAATGTCATTTTGCCATTCAGGACACCAAGGAAAGATGTGTACAAGTTTTGCTATGGACAAATGGACAATCTCTTGTAACTATTTCACTCATTTTATGTTTTCCTGTAATGATGTTTTATTGGTAAACAGTCCAATAAACCACTACATTTTTTTTTATAAGAAACGTGACGTTTTCTTTAAAGTATCGCATCTGGTAACAAGTCTTTGAAAAATATACAAAATTAAGCATTTTTAACAATACTTAGAGGGACTACTCTTACCTGTGGAAGACTTAACATCTTGCTGCCCATTAACAACCCCTCTGAGGATTCACCCTGCAGCGCTGGTCACCCTGATCAGAAACCACAGGTGGCGTCACGAACTATTACTACAATCCCCTGTAAATATCCCCCTTTGAATGAGCGCCCAGGGCAACGGACCGAGCTGTGCTACTTGTGACATTCCCCATAGACTTCAATGGGCTCGGTGCCGAGTACCCCATAACCCTGGTGTTGTGCGACTCATAATTACATATGTACAGTTGATATAACCTGAGCATCTCTTGTATATAATCCTATATGTACAGCTGGTATAACCTGGGTCTCTCCTGTGTATAATTATATATGTACAGTTGGTATTACCTGGACATCTCCTGTATATAATTATACATGTACAGCTGGTATAACCTGGATATCTCCTGTATATAATTATATATGTACAGCTGTAAACCTGCACTCCTGATATATATATGTACAGCTGTATAACTGGGTATCTCCTGTATATAATATATGTACCGATGGTATAACCTGGATACTCCTGTATAAATTAATTGTACACTGGTATAACCTGGGCATCTGTGATAATTAATATTACAGCTGTATAACCTGGTATCTCCGTAATAATTATAATGTACCGTGGGATAACCTGGGTGTTACACTCGTCCCAGCGCTGCCGCACTCCGTCTGCTCACTCACCTGTTCCTCTAGCTGTCCCCCTGCAGCAGTCTGCGCGCGGGCTGGGGTCTCCTGTCCCATCTGCTCCTAGGCGTCCTGTGTCCTCCTCCACTTCCTGGCACGCTGCTGGCAGGCCTCCAGATAGTCTGCTTAGGACGCGAGGCCGCGCCCACGTCTCTCTTAAAGGGGCAGCGTGCATTTTTTGAAATAGCTAATTAACCAATGGCTGCGCACTCAGTACTATATCTGGTCACTCCACCATTAGGGAGTGCCGGAGCAACGTGTTCTATTATTGCTACATCCGGTTCTGTTCCTGATCTGTCTGCGCTGCGTCTGCAGTCTCTGTGCTTCGCTGATACTGTTTGTCTCCTCAGATCATTGCTAACCCGTATCTGGCTATCCTGGACAATCTCGGCTATTACTGGCGCAAGTGTCATCCCGTTCCGCCATCAGCCATCCGTACCCGTGGATCGTGACAAGGTCACTGGAGCCAGCCTACTACCATCCGTTCTGGACCAGGACCTTACCCTTCTCCGTCAAGAACCCTCCACGGACTCTGTAAATACCTGTTACCCTTTTGGTCCTTCTGGGACAGCTGCCACGTGTCCGGGGTCTAACTGGAGGTAGCACCTGTGTCCTCCGGGTATTCCATTCTGGTCCTGTTCGAGGGCCTTACTACGGTTACCCGGGGCTCACTAGTTACGCCCCCTTCGGAGCCCCCTGGACCGCGGTCTCGAGGTTCCACATTAAAAAATAAAAACGAATGTGAACTTCACCACCTCTGCCTCCGCTTCCATTCGTTACACTGGTATCTCCTGTATATAATTACATATGTACAGCTGATATAACTATCTATAAAATAATCTATCTATAACTTTGTATGTAACCCCTCTCATGTACAGCACCATGGAATTAATGGCGCTAAAATAAATAAATAATAATAATAAT